>LBNU01004152.1:8004-32952 GCA_014162995.1 Artemisia annua | reverse complement strand
GAGTCCTTGTAGACCGAACCACGATAAACGATTGTGTTGTGGTTTGATTGTTCTTAACTCTTCTTTACTTATTGCATATTAGTATATATCTATTGATTACACGTTAAGTTTCCAAAAAGTAAAACGAAACTAAAAACCGGTAAACTATTCAACCCCCCCTTCTAGTTTCCACACATCCATTGGGGGGCTCTGCCAAAACAACCTACATTTTCTTCTCTTGAAAGGCTTTAGTTGTTTGGGAACACTCACCCTCAATGATGACCAACCATTACCTCCTATGGTGATGTATTGAGTGGACCAAGAAGGTTCATCTTGCGCTCATCTCTATTCCACTTATCATACACCACCCACCCAAGCAACTTACCATTCACAATGAACAACCCTTCATTATGGTACATTTCTCCAAATTATACCTCTTTCTTTTCAACATATACTCGCCAATTCCCTCCCAAGGCCAAATAGGGAGTATATGGGTACTAGAAAGGTACAGTCACATCAGAGAAACTCCAAGGTACAAGGTATTGAACTCACTGTAGTGGCCTGCAAAAACTCTATTATAGAGATGAAGCTTATCCCAAACACTCCTTTAGTAGGCAGTGTTGAACAGAGATACTATACATCAGCAGAAGTATTGATTACACTATTCCCCATTCCCACTCCCCAGGTATCATAAGCAGCTTTAGTACCTTTAAATTCCATCTTAGCATTCCATGGAATTGTGAAGATATCTTGAAACCTCAACATCTGCTTAAAACAAGCTTATTCAAAACACCCCTTTATGCAGTCTGCCATTTATATAAATGTTACTTCCCAAGCTTTCTCAGTTGCCTTGACTGCATTTGATTTCTTGGTTTTTAAGGACATTAACCTTGGTCTCACTTTATCACAGATTAACTTGATAATCACACTTTTTTCCAAAACCTCAACATCGAGCTTCTTGTTAGCTTAGGCAGTCAGGTTAATTACTTATAGTTTCTTCTTGCTCCAAAAATTAGGAAAAAATAAAAATAAAAAGTAGCTATCTTTAGAAAATTATCATTAGTAGTATTTAGTAAGTACTTTATTTCAAGTATGATACTCCGTACTAATTAGCAAATGAGGTTTTGATTTAACCTGCTAGTTTAGGTTTAAATTAGAAAATTAAATATCAATCATTTGTAACAAAATCTATTAGTAGTATCTAGTGAGGGTAAGTACTATACTTCAAGTTATTAACTTCTTTCTCATAGCAAGTTAATATATTTTACATTGATTTTGAATTATGGTAACTCGATCTTTTGTTTTCCAGAAAATGCAAGCTGAGTTCTAATTTCTTCCTTTTCTTACAATACTATCGATGACAAATTATGTAACAACCATTTATTCAATCACGGAACATAAACAAGTACAAACCACCACCAAAGTTGCACAATGTGGTACTTGGAATCTTATAATAAAACACGTACTGTACACGCAGATAATTAATCAAATACTTGATAACATTCGATGTATCAGGATCACCCTTTCCAGATTTATACGCCACAGTAAGTCTTTAGTGCGGACTTACTTTTAATGCCTCCCTCTTTGTAAAAGAACTTGAGAAACTCCCCATATTGAAAAGGCTTGTAGAGCAACGGGTGTTCTTCGTCTACCATTTCATCAAACGATTTTACAAAGCTACTTGATTTTTGGACTGAAAAGAACCCGAGTGAGTATCTAGCCATGTTTCCCGTCATCACTACTCTATGAAACGGTACATGCAATCTACCATTCAACCAAACCTAAATTACGTTAATCAAGAAATTAAATAATAGTCAGACTAAGGAATTTAATTAGTGTTTTTTTATCAGTAACGAAGTCCTTGCACATAAAGTTTTATATAGTTTCATGCTATTTTTTTTCTTTCCAAAAAGGTTTAAGGAAAAAGGCTTACATTAAATGTTTCACCAGCCACGACTACGAAGGAGTTTGGGGAAACCTTCACCCGTATCCACTCGTCATTTTTTGTTTGGATCTCTAGCCCTCCTATTTCATCTTGATGTAAAATAGTCATTATATTCGTGTCAGTGTGAGTATGGAGTCCGATATCTGATTCATTTGGTTCTGGTGCTCGATATTTCATCAACTTAAGAAGGTAACTTGTCGATTTCATTTGTTCGCCCAAGTACTTCTCCAAATCCAAGCTCTCAAAAACCATCCTCTTCACAATTTCGTCTAGTTCACGCAACTTCCTCGAGTAGGTCATAATACTTTCACTGTCAAGAATATACATTCATAATATATACCATGAAAACATATGATAATGAAGTTTGGGAAAAAAAAAAGTACCGAAATTTAGGGTTGTCTTGAGGCCACATTAAATTGGTGAAGTTGTCAACGTTTTCAGTGATGAATGGGTTTCCGATTCCCATACTTTCATAAAGGGGAACTTTGGGAGATCGAACATAGCCATGAAACGCTATTTCAGATGTGTTTTTAGCCTTGGTTTCTAATGGGAGATCGAAAAGCTGTTTCAATCCAGCATTTACAGATTCTTGAAGGTCGATTGATACAAAGGAGGATACTTCAAAGCAACCGTTGTCTTGGATAGCTTTGAAAACATCAGCTCTAATCGATTCCCATATAGACGCATCGTTTGAAATGTGGGTTAGTGGGGAGAAATCGATCACCGGAAGTCGAATATGAGACTCTGAACCCATTTTCATGGATGTTGTATTGTGAGGAACACTTGAGCATGTTTTATTATGTAGTTAATTAGGTAACTATCAAACAAATTGAGAGATTATAACAAAGAATCGGTAAGCACAATGCAAAAGCCGGTTTTAATTATGATTTTCTATGTTCACTTATGTGTGTTGCATGCATACTTACATGGACGTGCTAGTTACAAATTTGAGATATCTTCTTAGAAAATTATCTACAAACAACATGGCCCTGAACTATACAAAACGTGCACGAGTAAAAATAAAGAGATATGTTGAGCGATGTTTTTTTATTATTATTATTTTTTATTTTTTTATTTTTTTTAAGTACTTAATTTTATTATTTTCCGCAAAAGAAAAAATTGAAATAAGTCCGTTTGTTTTTCTTTTATGTCTGCTAGCAAGAGGAAACTGAAAAAAATGCGTTTGTTTTTCCTTCTTATATCTNCTATGAAACGGTACATGCAATCTACCATTCAACCAAACCTAAATTACGTTAATCAAGAAATTAAATAATAGTCAGACTAAGGAATTTAATTAGTGTTTTTTTATCAGTAACGAAGTCCTTGCACATAAAGTTTTATATAGTTTCATGCTATTTTTTTTCTTTCCAAAAAGGTTTAAGGAAAAAGGCTTACATTAAATGTTTCACCAGCCACGACTACGAAGGAGTTTGGGGAAACCTTCACCCGTATCCACTCGTCATTTTTTGTTTGGATCTCTAGCCCTCCTATTTCATCTTGATGTAAAATAGTCATTATATTCGTGTCAGTGTGAGTATGGAGTCCGATATCTGATTCATTTGGTTCTGGTGCTCGATATTTCATCAACTTAAGAAGGTAACTTGTCGATTTCATTTGTTCGCCCAAGTACTTCTCCAAATCCAAGCTCTCAAAAACCATCCTCTTCACAATTTCGTCTAGTTCACGCAACTTCCTCGAGTAGGTCATAATACTTTCACTGTCAAGAATATACATTCATAATATATACCATGAAAACATATGATAATGAAGTTTGGGAAAAAAAAAAGTACCGAAATTTAGGGTTGTCTTGAGGCCACATTAAATTGGTGAAGTTGTCAACGTTTTCAGTGATGAATGGGTTTCCGATTCCCATACTTTCATAAAGGGGAACTTTGGGAGATCGAACATAGCCATGAAACGCTATTTCAGATGTGTTTTTAGCCTTGGTTTCTAATGGGAGATCGAAAAGCTGTTTCAATCCAGCATTTACAGATTCTTGAAGGTCGATTGATACAAAGGAGGATACTTCAAAGCAACCGTTGTCTTGGATAGCTTTGAAAACATCAGCTCTAATCGATTCCCATATAGACGCATCGTTTGAAATGTGGGTTAGTGGGGAGAAATCGATCACCGGAAGTCGAATATGAGACTCTGAACCCATTTTCATGGATGTTGTATTGTGAGGAACACTTGAGCATGTTTTATTATGTAGTTAATTAGGTAACTATCAAACAAATTGAGAGATTATAACAAAGAATCGGTAAGCACAATGCAAAAGCCGGTTTTAATTATGATTTTCTATGTTCACTTATGTGTGTTGCATGCATACTTACATGGACGTGCTAGTTACAAATTTGAGATATCTTCTTAGAAAATTATCTACAAACAACATGGCCCTGAACTATACAAAACGTGCACGAGTAAAAATAAAGAGATATGTTGAGCGATGTTTTTTTATTATTATTATTTTTTATTTTTTTATTTTTTTTAAGTACTTAATTTTATTATTTTCCGCAAAAGAAAAAATTGAAATAAGTCCGTTTGTTTTTCTTTTATGTCTGCTAGCAAGAGGAAACTGAAAAAAATGCGTTTGTTTTTCTTTCTTATATCTGCAAACTAGAAAAAAAAAATAAAATAATAATAATAATAATAATAATAATAATAATAATAATGTGCTTGTTTTTTTCAAGAGATAAGATGCAAAAGATGCAAAAATCACCTTTTTTTTTTGAAAATTTTAGATCCAACTCTTTTCCCGCATATAGATGCGAACAAACAAACCGAAAACGGATTCAATCAAAAAAAAAAAAAAAAAGAGAACCGGTTTCTAAAAACCGGTTTTTGAAAAACCGATTTAGGGAAAAACAAACCGCCGGTATAGAAACTGGTTTGCATTGTTTGTTGTCAACCGGTTTAATCTAGTTCACGCAACTTCCTCGAGTAGGTCATAATACTTTCACTGTCAAGAATATATACATTCATAATATTTACCATGAAAACATATGATAAGGAAGTTTGGGAAAAAAAAAAGTACCGAAATTTAGGGTTGTCTTGAGGCCACATTAAATTGGTGAAGCTGTCAACGTTTTCAGTGATGAATGGGTTTCCGATTCCCATACTTTCATAAAGGGGAACTTTGGGAGATCGAACATATCCATGAAACGCTATTTCAGATGTGTTTTTAGCCTTGGTTTCTAATGGGAGATCGAAAAGCTGTTTCAATCCAGCATTTACAGATTCTTGAAGGTCGATTGATACAAAGGAGGATACTTCAAAGCAACCGTAGTGTTGGATAGTTTTGAAAACATCAGCTCTAATCGATTCCCATATAGACGCGTCGTTTGAAATGTGGGTTAGTGGGGAGAAATCGATCACCGGAAGTCGAATATGAGACTCTGAACCCATTTTCATGGACGTTGTATTGTGAGGAACACTTGAGCATGTTTTATTATGTAGTTAATTAGGTAACTATCAAACAAATTGAGAGATTATAACAAAGAATCGGTAAGCACAATGCAAAAGCCGGTTTTAATTATGATTTTCTATGTTCACTTATGTGTGTTGCATGCATACTTACATGGACGTGCTAGTTACAAATTTGAGATATCTTCTTAGAAAATTATCTACAAACAACATGGCCCTGAACTATACAAAACGTGCACTAGTAAAAATAAAGAGATATGTTGAGCGATGTTTTTTTATTATTATTATTTTTTATTTTTTTTATTTTTTTTAAGTACTTAATTTTATTATTTTCCGCAAAAGAAAAAATTGAAATAAGTCCGTTTGTTTTTCTTTTATGTCTGCTAGCAAGAGGAAACTGAAAAAAATGCGTTTGTTTTTCCTTCTTATATCTGCAAACTAGAAAAGAAAAAAAAAAATGTGCTTGTTTTTTTTTCAAGAGATAAGATGCAAAAGATGCAAAAATCACCTTTTTTTTTTGAAAATTTTAGATCCAACTCTTTTCCCGCATATAGATGCGAACAAACAAACCGAAAACGGATTCGATCAAAAAAAGAAAAAAAAAAAAAAAAAAAAAACGAGAACCGGTTTCTAAAAAAACCGGTTTTTGAAAAACCGATTTAGGGAAAAACAAATCGCCGGTATAGAAACTGGTTTGCATTGTTTGTTTGAGAACAGGTTTAAACCGAATCGGTTCTAGGTAAACCGGATTTACACAAAACCGGTTTTTGACTATTTGACTAAAACCAAAACCGAATTTTAAACCGGTTCGGTTTTAAAAAAAAACCAAAATGCACACCTCTACTCACATATACGATATTGCAACTCAAACAAACAACATCCGAAAAAACAAACAACACTATTATATGATTTTTATAATAGAAAATTCACACATACATGTATTAAGTGAAGTGTACAAATAAAATTGTAATAAGTTTTCACTTTCTTCTTTTTCACTATTGACAAGTGACAAATGTGAATTTTCTGTTGTGAAATTATGTGAGTCAAGCATTATTATACTGAAAAAAAAAAACACATGGGTGATGGGCCACCTTTTTTATTTCATCTTTGGGCTTGTATTGGACGGATGTTGAAAATCGAACATTCGAACCTTCGGATTATTGTTTTTGATGAGATCCAAGGTGAAAGACAACAAGAAAAATAATAGTCATGGGCCTGGACCATGGGCCACCCTACGTGGGTCCAAAGGTAACATGAAGCAAGGATAATATGTTTTATGGTAGGGAAGCTGAAACTATCTAAAGATAAATCATATGATTTTTTTAAGATTAAATACTGTGTAATTGTACACTTTTCCTACACAATTTTGGAAACATAATTAGTGGTCAGGCCCATATTCCCGGCGCCAAAACATCATCTGAAACATATCGTGTATTATTGTTTTGTTAACCGCAAAGCTTGGTATAACTGAAGCCAAAAGAAGAGGTTTAATAAATGTTGTGGATTTAAAAGGAAATGGTTCAAAATCATGCAAACACATAATTTATTTTTGTTAATTCCTTCGTCATTTAAGGGCATGATATATGTAATTCTCATTCTTAATACCCAATTTCAAATTTCTCATATGTTTTAGCTCTATTCCTATAAAAATACTTATTTTAGGTATATGCTTTCACAATGAGAATCATTTTCATATGAAATTCGATCCCGTGACCTCTAGGCAATGTCTACTTAGCTAGTAGCATTCAAGTGTACCCTTCGTGTGACACTGCTACATTGCAAGGATTGCTAGTCGTTTTCCCTGCTACCGGTGAGGATCAATTTCCTAGTTGTATGATGCCACCTTTTATCAGGGAATGGATCCAACGATATCATGATAAGATTTAAACTCAGACCTTTTACGTTTTACGATGGCTTACCGAGCCAGCTTGCTTCTTGATTCATTTAGGGGTACCCTTGGTCCCAAATTTTAAGTGGATGGAACTAAACTGTATAAATGAACTATTTTCCCACCAGGAGGGAGGAAACTTGGTGCTATTGGCCAAAAACAAGGACCATATGCATGTGGGGTCTTTACAAACAATGCCAAAAGTTCATCATATATATGTGGCTAATATATATGAAATGGACATTTGCCCAAAAAAAAAACTTCGTATAATGGACAAAAATTGCAAAGAGACAACCATGACCACGCTTTCAAGTTTCAACTAGCTGTTACTTTAAACGGGCTAAAGATTCGTGTAATTTATTAATTTTTGTTTATATATTTTCCTTTTGGACGATATCCTGTCTTATGTCCATTGAGGTTATTAAACTCAATGCGACCAGTTTTGGTCACTGTAGTGACAATTGCGACAGAAACTCGTATCCATCAAGTGACTTATTAGCCCGATTGTTTTTACCTTTAGACCCCATTACGTTAATTTCGTAGAGCCAAGATGAAAATATAAATGAAAGTAAAGATTTATATAAGTTAATCAACACTAGTTAGAAAATGTTTACCAGCTTATAACTTGTAATCTTCCTTGTANGTGAGGATCAATTTCCTAGTTGTATGATGCCACCTTTTATCAGGGTATGGATCCAACGATATCATGATAAGATTTAAACTCAGACCTTTTACGTTTTACGATGGCTTACCGAGCCAGCTTGCTTCTTGATTCATTTAGGGGTACCCTTGGTCCCAAAATTTTAAGTGGATGGAACTAAACTGTATAAATGAACTATTTTCCCACCAGGAGGGAGGAAACTTGGTGCTATTGGCCAAAAACAAGGACCATATGCATGTGGGGTCTTTACAAACAATGCCAAAAGTTCATCATATATATGTGGCTAATATATATGAAATGGACATTTGCCCAAAAAAAAAACTTCGTATAATGGACAAAAATTGCAAAGAGACAACCATGACCACGCTTTCAAGTTTCAACTAGCTGTTACTTTAAACGGGCTAAAGATTCTGTAATTTATTAATTTTTGTTTATATATTTTCCCTTTGGACGATATACTGTAGTGACAATTGCGACAGAAACTCGTATCCATCAAGTGACTTATTAGCCCGATTGTTTTTACCTTTAGACCCCATTACGTTAATTTCGTAGAGCCAAGATGAAAATATAAATGAAAGTAAAGATTTATATAAGTTAATCAACACTAGTTAGAAAATGTTTACCAGCTTATAACTTGTAATCTTCCTTGTACGTTCTTTCTATCTCCTTGCTAGTAATTAGTAATTTTGTCCAAAAAAAAAAAAAAAAAAAAAAAAAAAAAAAAAAAAAAAAAACTACCAAGACAAATGGTGGTAATTAAAGAACTGTTTTGGATGTTTTGTTTCAATTTTTCAACATATATTCAAAACAGAATCATTGATAATGTTCATTTCAAGCATCTTTCTTATCCAGGTATTAGACCCAATGATTCAGCCAAATTTATCTTTTCTTTGGAGGAGGATTTTCCTTCATATTCGGGGCACTAATGTGTCGGATTGTATGTCGTCTACCATTATAATCTAATTGGATTCTCTTGATATCTATCATACACCAAGACAAAACCCGAAAAACAGTACTTTGTTTGTTTATAGTTTATAATCTCTTCTTTCATACAACACTATCCTCAGTTTTTTGACAAATAATACTTGCATACATATATTTAACCAACTTGTACACCGTTATGATCATTTGCATCCGCAAATCCATTCAAAGGTGCACATACACGGACAGAAGACAATGCCTTATTGAAATGTTTCGCCTTCGTGCCAAGATACTCACTCCAAGTAACTGGACGGTAAAGAGGAGGGTGAACTTGGTCTGTTAATTTGGAAAGAGGTGAGATTTGAACATTAGATGGTGGTCCATAAAGATAAGCCACAGATAACCTGTGTTTGGTACGGTTCACCATAGCTCGGTGTAACACGCTTGGGTACAAACCATTGGATAGTATGTGAAGGAGATCACCTACATTGATCACAAGGGCACCTGGTATCGGTGGGACTGTGACCCAACCGGCTCCGTCCCTGTGAGCCTGGAGTCCACTAGTGTTGTTTTGATGAAGGATGGTTAAGAGGGTTGAATCCGTGTGAGCTGCAAGACCCATGGCTCGATCAGGATCTGGACACGCTGGGTAGGAATTTAACTGTAAAGCTGGACATGATCCTTGTGAGCCAGCCCATTTCACATCTTCCATGGATACACCTAATGATCCCAACATTAGTGACATGAGTGTTTGTGCTAACTTATTCATCTCCTCTTTATACTCTTCAATTACATCACTGCAAAGATATTCACCAATATCAGTTCATATAAAGTACCCTGTAGTAAGTGACAGATCTACTATTTTCGACCAAAGCCTAAGCTGCCGTAACAAATTATTTACTCTATAAGTATGTCTTTCTATTTTTAAAATATCCGCACACTGTCCATGCAATTCCTTGCAGATTTATGAGACGTATGGGATAACAAGAATCCTTTCAGAGAAGTAATATGTATGTATGTATATCTTCTTTTACTTGTCGATTTATTTCGTCAATTGATACAACCAGTTTTAATGTTTAAGATTGTTTATTCAAATATTTGTAATATAAGTCGATGAGTGATTTTACAAAACTTACCAGAATCTAGTATAACTGTTGGGCCAAAGTTTAAGAGCATGTTCATAAGGAGATCCCATAATCGTGAACCCTTCAGACCACATAAGTTTAGGAAAAAACGACGATATCCTGGCAACGCCATAGCCAGAAACACCATCAGGAGCTCGAGCCGCTTTGAGCTTCTGTTGTATTGGAAGTGCAAAAAGTTTTCTACCAGCAGCCTCCATTTTTTCAAGAAGATTTGTAGGGACGCCATGGTTGGTGACTTGAAACACACCCCATGTTTTGCATGCATGGCCAACAAGTTTCATGGCGTTTGGATCTGTGAGGCTAATCACAGGCACTAGATCGGGGGACAATGAACTATACGAAGGAGAACCGTCTGGCGATAACCATGCATGGGATTCAGGCAACTCTTTCATGGAATTCAAGTCTAACTGCTTTTGATTGATCATGGAAATATTTGTATGCATGTTGTATAGTAGTAATGGTATATATATTTAATGAACGCTTGTAATGGAGAGAATGAAGAAGATATGGTGAGTGAAATGTGATGTGTGAACTGTTTATAAAGGGACTAGGATTTGAAGCGACAAAAATAGTGGGGCATGCCGATAATCGTCGTTATTGTGTGTTTAAACATATATGGTGTCTATGTCTATTGTTAACCCTAGGGTCATAACAAAAGTAGATAAAAAATAGTTTTCGGGGACGACAGTACGTGGTATCATTTGTGACCGGCAAATTTAAATAGAAATGCCTCGTGGTAACTTTTTATTTTCACAAAAAGCTTGTTTTAATATAATTTTCCACTAAATAATAGAATTACTAACAACAGACAAGAGATCGCATTGCCTTACGAAATACGAACTAAATATTATTAGCGGATATATTATCGTCATTAGGTACAGAGGCAACTTCTTCTATCCTTGAACTCCCTAATGAGCAATTATACCGGAAAACTTCCTCCTCCATCCTTGGCTCACTAAAAGAGTAAAAGATCGTCACTATATGCGGTAATTCCCACAATTTTGGAGAATTGCATATATATTTCTTCAAAGGATTAAAATTACGTCTATATCTAACCGAAATCGTAATTGCATATATATCCTTCCTAACGGTTGAAAATGTCATATATATATATATATATACCTTATAATTTAAAACCTCACAATGCATTATAATTATATATAATATAAATCTGAAATGTCTATTATATATACCTTTGTGTTTCACATACCATTGATCATCATCATCCCAATTTATGTGATCATTCCCTCTCATAGTACGACTTATACCGTACTTTAAACTCAAACACTAACTCGGGTAACTAATAATCTCTTAAACTATATTTTTATTAATGTTTGATTGTACTCCGTATCAATTTGCTTATGTGATGTTTCTGGTTACTGTTCTTGTATTTCACTGATATATTGATTTTGTCATTATTGAATTATTAATGAGATCATTATATCATATGCAATATGAACATTGCAATTCTTTGTCCTTTCAAACCAATTTCGAACTATATTTCCCGTGTTAGGCCTATGATGCATTAAGCATTAAACAATAATGTTTAGTTGAATAATCTGAATGGATTCTGATGCAATATTGTTTTGTTTAATATTCTGATGCAACCCTGTTGATGTATCGACGCAGTTGACAAAAATTCAATTCATCCAAATTCACGATGAACATGTTTATGTGTAAGCTACTTCTTTTAGGTTGTAAGATTTATGGGTCAGTTACCCTTTTTGATTTTAGCGATGATATACTTGCAATAATGAAATGATAAGAAAAAGGGTATGATAGACATTTTAAATTTATATTATGGTTATAATGTATTTTGAGTTTTTAAATAAATAAGAAATAACTATTTAGATATATATGACACTTTTAAAGGTTCGAAAGGATATACTCCCTCCGTCCCAAATTATAAGTCCATTTTCATCTTTTACAAAGTTTAAGAAAAAGTGGGGCCCTTACAATACTAACCAATAAAAATTAATTCTCACCCACTTACAAACATTTTGATTGGTTGAAATCAAAAGTGGACATTAATTTTGGGACAAACAAAACTAGCAAAGTGGACTTATATTATGGGACGGAGGGAGTATATGAAATAAAGCTGAAAAGGAAATGTAGCTCTTTGCATCAGAGGCCCAATGGAACAGGAAATAACTATTTGTAACTTGGTGACCATCCGTTATGCAAACAACGCGCTAGCGATCGAAGAAGCACATTAGTGACCATCCGTTAGTTGAAGCGCCAAGGACTCACGCTAGCGATGTACTAAATTTATGCAGGAAACGTTTGAGCAAAGATAGGTTTAACCCTTAAGCCTCAAAACCCTTTTTACCGCTTTAGACTTGTTACTCCTTAGCTTTAGTGGAGGAGATGTGTATGTTTGCCAAGCCTATGATAGAATATTCATCACGACCGAGCAACTAAACGTTTTAGATTTGTTTTGATATTGAAAAATTTATTTTGTTTCTACTTCGTTAAGTGTTTAGTTGTGTGATTATGATAAAACGAATAAGTGCTTGATGATAAAAATACATCCTAATATCTTTTAGGATACTATTTCATAAATTCAATGTAAGGTTTACTTGAGGACAAGTAAAGTTCAAGTGGGGGGGATATTTGATGACATCAAATATGTACATTATATTATCATCATTTATCCTATTTAATTAACTTGTTTTATTATATAATGTATGAGAATTGGTACTTGATTGTTTACTTTAGTGATTCTCAGATAAAAACAAGCAATTGGTGAAACTTGGCGATTTTGGACGAATTATGGAGCAAAATAATCAAGATGGAAAAGTCTACTGAAATCATGGAGATACGCCGCATTATTCTAGACAGATGCGCCGTATTATCATACTTAGATTAATTCGAAGACCATTGCCTGACTTTGAAGAATGCGCCGCATGTGATTTTATCATGCGCCGCATATGAAACTTTGGTCAACGAAGAAGATCCAACTTGTTCTACTCCAGATATGCCGCATCACATTATTGACATGCGGCGTATTACTATCAAGACTTCACCAAATACAATCCAAGATGCTGAAGGACATGTGCCGCATAAAGATTCAAGATATGCCGCATTTGAAGATGGTGTTCGAAGATTCCAAAATATAATAATCTTGGACCCCACGCGAAGTTACCTCAATGTGCCGCATCTACTTAGTTGATGCGCCGCATCGAACCCTGAGACAGAAACTATAAATAGACCATCATTACCTACGAATTTTGTGTGCTACCAAACCCTAAGGAGACGAATTCAGACGAAGAAGCAACACAAGACACACCCCAAACGAAGATCTTAGAGCAGTAAGAAGGTCCTGCATGTGTATAATTCATTAAGTAGTTTTGTTTAATTGTATTAGTAAACTTTAATCCATCAGGATTGATGGGCTTGTGACCACCATACTGCTCCCCTTAAAATTGCTTTCCCATCGATTAAAAGTTTATATGATGTTTTTTTTTTGTTCTTTTTGTATGTGCTTTGATAACCCCTGTGTCTAGCTGTGTTTTGCTTGGGCTGCCATACCCCTCTATGCCTACTTAACTAGTGTCTAGATAAGTGGGATAGGCATAAGTGATCATTAAGGGTTTACTCGCCTATACTTAAGATCCAATGAGACAGATAAGATTACGATACCCATCATATAAAACTAGCAATAAAACAAGTGACAAGCTATTTAACCATAGGACAGGCCTTCTATCTGCATCTATTATCTATCCATGTACGTGTTTGCTATTCTCTGATTCGTTCTCATTAGTTTTACTTTTATTGTTTAATCTACCAAACTGTGCTAGTCTCTCAGACTAAACCCCCCTTGTATTAGATTAGGTTGTAAAGCTAACTTAGAATATTAAAATACTAATTAGGTTAACTAGATATTACGTTCCACTCTTAGTGATCGACACTCTACTTACCACTATCTACATACTGATCAGGTACACTGCTCGTTAGTGTGTGTGTTATAGGATAAGTCGGCTAAATATAAATTTAAAACTTGAATTGGCTACATCACCTCTATACTACACGTGACACAACACGCATCAAGTTTTTGGCGCCGCTGCCGGGGAGTGAATTGTTAATATCTGTTTATCTATTTAGTATTTTAATTAGGTTTTCTAACATTTTTAGGTTTTTAGATTCTAACCACTAACTTTATTGTATATTAGTTAGAATTACATTCATTGCATAATTTTGCATATTTCTTGTTTTCTGCATTTGCATTATACTTTGATCGTTTCACAACTCTTTTGCACAAGTTAGTACCTTTTTAGAATAATGGATGACTCAAGCATCACTGTGGAAGATTACATTCTGAATCTAACTGGAAGAGCTTGTTGGGATGACTGGAAACTGGCTATAAACGGTAAGGATAGAAGAAAACTCAGTGCAGGTAACATTGAGTGTCTTCAATTCTTTGAAACTAAATTTTCAGCTATCCTTTATGATGATTCACTTAGTTATAAGGAGAGTTCTTTACAAGACTCCTCCCAAATATTTGATGATAAATGTGAATTATCTTTACCTGAAACTGATTGTTACATGTTCATATCCGATTTTTTTTTAAGAAACGGTTTGCTATAGAGGAAAAATTTGATATATTAAAAATTGATACAAACCTCTTTTCTTATGAGTTACCTAAATTTAAAAACATCGAGCTTAACAACGAAAGTTGTGATTTCAGTGAAAATTCCTCATACATTGTTCTATGTAATACATCACCTTTAGATCATAATCTCGATTTTAATAGCTTAAGACGTTATTTATTTCAAACCTTGGAATAAAATATTATTTTCTAAACAATGAGATTATGATTTACATTAAAACGGTTATACCTACTATTCTTATATTGAATTTATATATACCGTATGGTATACTGTTTGACTCCAAATTGTCGTATAAGGAAAAGTGTTGCGGAGGCCAAGGTATGTTTCTCATTTGAATTGATGTCCACTGTCACTAAGATGCGGGCGTATATAACTAATATGTTGCGCCGCATTGCTGCTTAATTGATAACTTTGACCGGTCAACAATTTTTAAATGCGGCGCACGTAACTAATCAGTTGCGCCGTATCGTACTTCAATAAAATCTTTTGACCAGTCATATATTGTTTTCATATGCGACGTATGACTATAACCGCGATGCGCCGCATCTTGGACCGTCTATAAATAGAATGAGATGCGACGCAGTTATACTAAAAACGGAAAAGAAATTCATAAACAAAAGTCAACGCCCAATTTTTAAAATTCGATATTACGATTGTTATGATCCAAGTTTCATGTTGATTATATAAGGTACCGATTCTTATCTCCCGTTGTTTCTAAATTAATCTAAACTATCTGATTTTCTTTTAGCATGATTTGGTTATTGACAATTTTTAGTTTAGAAAATTAATTAATTGATGGATTGATGATTCGGGAATGGTTTTAACACAAAGCCCTATGATTAATTTAACTTTGGAACGAGTTAGGTTAATTAATTTTGGGGGAATTAATAACTAGGTTTTCGACTTTTTCTTATTAATATTTGAGGGGATATATTTTTTTTTTAAAATTGGGTATTATATTATGAATAGGTATGATTTATGCCTTTTGAAACTTATTTGGTATAAAAGGTTGCGGGTTCTTGGGAAACGTGAAAGTTAGGTATGCGCTGTTCTTATATTTAGACTAATACGGCGCATCGTTTTACCCAATGTGTCGTATTACTTATAATTGATTAGAGTTCTATACGATGATAAAATACGACGTATCTCTCTATTATAATGCAGCGGATCTGCCATACGCCGCATTAAGAATCCCAAATGCCCCATATCTTCCTTTGCCTAAAACTTACTCTTGATGTGCCGCATTTAGTCTATTTAATGCGCCGCATCGACCCCTTTTACAGAAAACCTTACTAACTTTTTGCTTTGATAGATGATTCTTTAACGCAGGTTCATGGTTTCTGGAAGTCCTCCCGATAGAAGACTCGGATTTATCCAAACACCTTCCGACTATGGAGGACTACATGAATATATAACAGGGGGGCTATTAATTTAGCCAAAGCTATCTGTGACCCCTGTTGTAAGTGGGTACCGGGGGAACAGTGTGCATACTGTGCCAACGACCGCCTACTATGCACACTTAAGACGTATGCTTCCACCCCAGGAACCACTAAATATATATCTATATATATACATTTCTGTATGATGACACGCACTATAGCGCCGTTACTAATGCAACAGAGGAACGTCGGGGAACTAAGAAGAATAAGCGCACTTTTGTTATTACATGTTTAATGATTCATGATCTTCTTGTTTTGTTTTGAATTATGCCGATGTTATTAACCTCTTGATTGTATTAATCTTGGATCCCACGTATTAATATATATGGCTTTTTGATCAATCTCGATGTTTGATATGATTGTAAAGCCTGGCATTAAGTTCAGCACTCATTTGGAAAACTTATAATTGATGAAGCCACGAGGGATCTACAAAATTTCACACGGACTGTTAACAGTCTGTTTGGTAACACAATACGGCGCATCTGGTAAAACAGATGTGGCGTATCCTATCTTTTCTNAATTCGATATTACGATTGTTATGATCCAAGTTTCATGTTGATTATATAAGGTACCGATTCTTATCTCCCGTTGTTTCTAAATTAATCTAAACTATCTGATTTTCTTTTAGCATGATTTGGTTATTGACAATTTTTAGTTTAGAAAATTAATTAATTGATGGATTGATGATTCGGGAATGGTTTTAACACAAAGCCCTATGATTAATTTAACTTTGGAACGAGTTAGGTTAATTAATTTTGGGGGAATTAATAACTAGGTTTTCGACTTTTTCTTATTAATATTTGAGGGGATATATTTTTTTTTTAAAATTGGGTATTATATTATGAATAGGTATGATTTATGCCTTTTGAAACTTATTTGGTATAAAAGGTTGCGGGTTCTTGGGAAACGTGAAAGTTAGGTATGCGCTGTTCTTATATTTAGACTAATACGGCGCATCGTTTTACCCAATGTGTCGTATTACTTATAATTGATTAGAGTTCTATACGATGATAAAATACGACGTATCTCTCTATTATAATGCAGCGGATCTGCCATACGCCGCATTAAGAATCCCAAATGCCCCATATCTTCCTTTGCCTAAAACTTACTCTTGATGTGCCGCATTTAGTCTATTTAATGCGCCGCATCGACCCCTTTTACAGAAAACCTTACTAACTTTTTGCTTTGATAGATGATTCTTTAACGCAGGTTCATGGTTTCTGGAAGTCCTCCCGATAGAAGACTCGGATTTATCCAAACACCTTCCGACTATGGAGGACTACATGAATATATAACAGGGGGGCTATTAATTTAGCCAAAGCTATCTGTGACCCCTGTTGTAAGTGGGTACCGGGGGAACAGTGTGCATACTGTGCCAACGACCGCCTACTATGCACACTTAAGACGTATGCTTCCACCCCAGGAACCACTAAATATATATCTATATATATACATTTCTGTATGATGACACGCACTATAGCGCCGTTACTAATGCAACAGAGGAACGTCGGGGAACTAAGAAGAATAAGCGCACTTTTGTTATTACATGTTTAATGATTCATGATCTTCTTGTTTTGTTTTGAATTATGCCGATGTTATTAACCTCTTGATTGTATTAATCTTGGATCCCACGTATTAATATATATGGCTTTTTGATCAATCTCGATGTTTGATATGATTGTAAAGCCTGGCATTAAGTTCAGCACTCATTTGGAAAACTTATAATTGATGAAGCCACGAGGGATCTACAAAATTTCACACGGACTGTTAACAGTCTGTTTGGTAACACAATACGGCGCATCTGGTAAAACAGATGTGGCGTATCCTATCTTTTCTATTATTCTATTTCGTATTTATTTAAGGCTTGATACGGCGCTTCCCTTTCCATGGATGCGGCGTATCGACTGACCTGATGAAAATTTTATTTTTATTTTTTAGGCTTTATTTTCTAACTACTAATGAATTATGCACAAGTTTGATTTTCTTAAACTCAGGTGTGAATTTAAGAATGGTGGTATTTATAGGATTGCTCGCAAACACATAATGGAGGATCATACCGAGCAAATCTAAGGGAGTTTTTCCGTTCTAATTCTTTTTAATTTCTCGTTTTTAATTTTAAATACAAACAACAAGGATGTTGTTTAACTTAAGTGGGGGGATGGAAAATTAGAACGTTACTTTTCCTAAACATTCAAAAATATGCTTAATCTATGCTTAATATGTCAAAATTAAAAAAATTTTAGCATCTTTTTTTTAGTCTAAATTACATAACCGCACACATAACTTTATTTTCAAAAATTGTGAGAACTTTTTCCACAAATATTTTAGTGTGCTGGTGACTTGTAAACTTTAGAACTTGGCTTATATATTATTTGAGTCCAACATAATGAGTATTATTGATATAATTGGCGTGACTTGTCTAACTTGGTAAATTTCTAGGATTACACCCAAATAGCCTTTATATGTTATGTGATATTAACTAACTTCATTGGTTAGTTAACCCCCGTATAAACCCTTTTGTTTACTCTCATTTTTAGAGTAAGATACCCCTAGAAAAACCCTTAGAGCCATTCCTTTCGTTTCTTACACCTATGTTTTATGTTTCGTTACACCTTTACACTTTAGCCTACCCTGTAGATTAGAGTCCGTGGTTAGTTGCTTAGGCAAAGTGTGTTTCCTTGCGTAACTGTGTTCGTGTGTGTAATTCATTATCTTTGGTTAGGTCGGGAAATTGCACAATGCAATTGGAGTGAAAGTACATATTGTATATTTTTATTTTCGTGTGTTTACTACTTTCACTATTACTTTTATATCTGAAGTTTTGAAAAGTAAAGAAATATTATCCGAAAAAATTGTTATAGTAAAGTTGTGAAATTTTACACAATCTATGTTAGATAAAAAAAAATCGAAAAAATTAGAAAAGAAAAAGAAAGAAGAAAGTTGGAAGTTTATTTAACCAACTAATGTAAAGTTTTGTATTAAGTGGATGATATCGCAACTATTTGTTGTTGTAATATATTTATTAATTGAAAGGGAGTTGGCCGTTATGGGAACGCCAACTAAGGTTTGTTCTTTGTTTAAGATTTTATTGAGTATAATTTGTGTCTTCCTAAAGCGTGAGTTACATGAGTCAAAAGCGTGAGTTATTTAATAATATGAGTCTTATTCATGGGATGGTTGGGAAGTGATTAACCACACATTAGGACTTAATTTATTTGTTTTGTATTTTTTATTTTACACCAATTTTTATCCCAACTTTTATCCATACCCAACCGTATTGTTCTATTCGTTGTTAGCTTTCGAGCATCCGAATAAAATAATGGCTAAGTAAAAATGTAGAATGTATGAATAAAGTAGTGACCATCTGAGTATTAGATTAATTGACTAATGTGCTAGTGATCTAGTTTGTAACTTGGTGACCATCTGTTATGCAAACAACGCGCTAGCGATCAAAGAAGCACATTATTGACCATCCGTTAGTTGAAGCGTCGAGGACTCACACTAGCGATCTATTAAATTTATGCAGGAAACGTTTGAGCAAAGCTAGGTTTAACCCTTAAGCCTCAAAACCCTTTTTACCGCTTTAGACTTGTTACTCCTTAGTTTTAATGGAGGAGATGTGTATGTTTGCCAAGCCTATGGTAGATTATTCGTCACGACCGAGCAACTAAACGATTTAGATTTGTTTTGATATTGAAAAATTTAGTTTGTTTCTACTTCGTTAAGTGTTTGGTTGTGTGATTATGATAAAACGAATAAGTGCTTAATGATAAAAATACATCCTAATATCTTTTACGATAATATTTCATAAATTCAATCTAAGGTTTACTTGAGGACAAGTAAAGTTCAAGTGGGGGATATTTGATGACATCAAATATGTACATTATATTATAATCATTTATCCTATTTAATTGACTTGTTTTATTATATTATGTATGAGAATTGGTACTTGATTGTTTACTTTAGTGATTCTCAGAAAAAAACAAGCAATTGGTGAAACTTGGCGATTTTGAACGAATTATGGAGCTAAATAATCAAGATGGGAAAGTCTACTGAAATCATGGAGATACGCCGCATCATTCTAGACAGATGCGCCGTATTATCATACTTAGATGAATTCGAAGACCATTGCCTGACTTTGAAGAATGCGCCGCATGTGATTTTATCATTTGCCACATATGAAACTTTGGTCAACGAAGAAGATCCAACTTGTTCTACTCCAGATACGCCGCATTTAAAGATGCTTGAAGAGTCGTTAGCTATTGATTTACTTCCTATAACGAAAAGTGAGGAGCATCTTCTTAATGATGATTTGAGCTTCCGGTTATCATTGCAATTGATTTATTGGACGAATACAGATTGTTTGCGGTCCTCTAAGATCACAAAATGAAAATTTTCAATCAAATAAAAAAGGAAAGAGTTAGCCCGAACATCTTCCAAAGGCAACCAAACGACGACACATGGATAATGGTGCAACCCACTAGTCAATATTCAAATGTACCATTATCACGTCAAGTGGCTCACTTCAATCGAGAATTCTTTTATCGTTACTACCATCCCCACAAGAAAAAGAGAAAGGAAGGATTCTTGGTCGCATGTCACTAAGTAGTATGAAGTAAAAATATTTGGAGGCTTGCAAGAAGTTCACCACTAGTCTCTAGCCTTTGTGACTTTAATTGTCTCATCTTTTCTTGGCTATCTCTCCTTTCGAGCATGTGACCTCTTGTTTACATCAGGGGAGTTTACTTGTTCTTACTTCTTTAGATGCATTCAATTATATTTTATTTCAAATACATTTGACTCATTTTCTAACTCTAAGTGTGGGATTCTTTGGAATTCCACATCAATGAGTTAAGTAAAATGGGTCGATGATTGTCATATCCTCCCATGGGACATTGAGGACAATGTCCATCTCTAAAGTGTGGGATAGGGCACGTTACACTTAGCCTTGTTCTTGTCCTAATCGGTGTATATGTGCTATACGGGACTTGATCACCCGTATGGCTCGTGTACATCACCCGTTGACCTACTTTTCTCTTTATATATATATATATATATATATATATATATATATATNTAAAAAAAAAAAAAATTTGAAAAATTTTGAAAAAAAATTAGAAAATTTTTTTCCCGAAAATTTTTTGCGAAAGTTTTAGAAAATTTTGAAAATTTTTGAAAATTTTTGATAAAAATTTTGAAAAAAAATTTCCCGAAATTTTTTTGCCAAATTTTTTCGAAAATTTACAAAAAAATTTCAAAAAAATATTTTTGAAAATTTTTAAAAATATTTGAAAAAATATGAAAATTTTTGAAAAAATATGAAAAAAAATTCCGAAAAAAAGTTTTTGAAAAAATTTTTCGAAAATTTTATTTTGAAAATTTTTTTCGCGAAATTTTTTTTCACATGTTACAAAATATTTTTTCACATGTGACGATTTTTTTTTCACATGTGATGACTTTTTTTGCACATGTGACGATTTTTTTCACATGTGAAGAAAAAAATTATTGCGAAAATTTTCAAATTTTTTTCACATGTGACGAAAAACAAAATTCACATGTGCCGATTTTTTTTAAATGTGACGAAAAAAATTCACATGTGAAGATATTTTTTTTCACATGTGACAAATTTTTTCACATGTGACGAAATTTTTTTTTCACGTGTAATGAAAAAAAAATTCGCGAAAATTTCCAAAATTTTTTCACATGTGATGAAAATTAAAGTTAGAATAAAAATTCGAAAAAAAAATTGGAAAAAAAATTTTCAAAAATTTTTTTTCGAAAAAATTTTTTTTGAAAAAAAAAATTTTGAAATTTCTTTTCAAAATTTTTCAAAAATTTTTTCAAAATTTTTGAAACTTTTTCAAAATTTTTGAAAAAATTTCGCCAAAAATTTTCCGGAAATAATTTTTCAAAATTTTTCAAATAAATTTTCAAATTTTTAAAAATTTTTCAAATTCTTTATAATTTTTCAATTTTTTTAAAATTTTTTTCAAAAAAATTTCGAATATTTTTTAAAAAACAAATTTCAAAATTTTTTTCAAAAATTTTTTAAAATATTTCAAAAATTTTTTGAAAATTTTTCGAAATTTTTTTGGAAATTTTTTTGATATTTTTTTGAAAAGTTTCAAAAAGTTTGTTGATTAATATTAGCCATTGGATCAAAGCTAAAGAAGGATAAAATGAGTGGTTAGGATTAGTTCTCGCGTTCTCATTAAAATTAGATTTCTCACATGAATGGCCCCATATATATATATATATATATATGGGGCCATTCATGTGAGAAATCTAATTTTAATGAGAACGCGAGAACTAATCCTAACCACTCATTTTATCCTTCTTTAGCTTTGATCCAATGGCTAATATTAATCAACAAACTTTTTGAAACTTTTCAAAAAAATATCAAAAAAATTTCCAAAAAAATTTCGAAAAATTTTCAAAAAATTTTTGAAATATTTTAAAAAATTTTTGAAAAAAATTTTGAAATTTGTTTTTTAAAAAATATTCGAAATTTTTTTGAAAAAAATTTTAAAAAAATTGAAAAATTATAAAGAATTTGAAAAATTTTTAAAAATTTGAAAATTTATTTGAAAAATTTTGAAAAATTATTTCCGGAAAATTTTTGGCGAAATTTTTTCAAAAATTTTGAAAAAGTTTCAAAAATTTTGAAAAAATTTTTGAAAAATTTTGAAAAGAAATTTCAAAATTTTTTTTTTCAAAAAAAATTTTTTCGAAAAAAAATTTTTGAAAATTTTTTTTCCAATTTTTTTTTCGAATTTTTATTCTAACTTTAATTTTCATCACATGTGAAAAAATTTTGGAAATTTTCGCGAATTTTTTTTTCATTACACGTGAAAAAAAAATTTCGTCACATGTGAAAAAATTTGTCACATGTGAAAAAAAATATCTTCACATGTGAATTTTTTTCGTCACATTTAAAAAAAATCGGCACATGTGAATTTTGTTTTTCGTCACATGTGAAAAAAATTTGAAAATTTTCGCAATAATTTTTTTCTTCACATGTGAAAAAAATCGTCACATGTGCAAAAAAAGTCATCACATGTGAAAAAAAAATCGTCACATGTGAAAAAATATTTTGTAACATGTGAAAAAAAATTTCGCGAAAAAAATTTTCAAAATAAAATTTTCGAAAAATTTTTTCAAAAACTTTTTTTCGGAATTTTTTTTCATATTTTTTCAAAAATTTTCATATTTTTTCAAATATTTTTAAAAATTTTCAAAAATATTTTTTTGAAATTTTTTTGTAAATTTTCGAAAAAATTTGGCAAAAAAATTTCGGGAAATTTTTTTTCAAAATTTTTATCAAAAATTTTCAAAAATTTTCAAAATTTTCTAAAACTTTCGCAAAAAATTTTCGGGAAAAAAATTTTCTAATTTTTTTTCAAAATTTTTCAAATTTTTTTTTTTTTTAATTTTTTGTAATTTTTTTGGAAAGTTTCAAAAAAGTTGATTGACTAATATTAGGTATTAGATTAAAGTTAAAGCAAGTTTGTTAGGAATACGTTTTTTTCCTATAGAAGATTCGGTCACCCCAAGTATGTTAAAGCATTGTATAGCTCGTAGTATTTAATATAGTAGTTAATACGTAGTTTAGTTTAGTTAGTATTCGTGGTGTCGGGTCGGGTCTTTTACCCTCTGTCAGCCCGCTCCACAGCCTAGTAGAGGCACTCATCCACCTTGTAAGTATAAATACCCTCTCCCACCAAGGGAGAGGGTTGGACCTTTCACTAGTTATTTCATTTCTCTTGTTCTTTCTCTCTCTAACTAATCTCTAGTTTCTTACATATTCGATCCATTTAACCACATGAACCAAATGTGTTTTATGATTTAGTGTGTCCTACAATTGGTATCAGAGCCAGGTTTCATCTTAGGGCCTTGGATTCACGGATTTTGGTTGGTTTTTGTGGTTGTACTTGGTTAGAATAGTTTTTCTTGAATAACACCTTGGTTTGATCTTTGTAGTGGTTAATGATGTGTTATGGTTGTACTTTCGTGCTTAGGAGTGTTGTAGTTACATAGTTCTTGAGTTGGAATAGTCATATCTTGCATTGGTTTGGTGGTGTGAAGGATTTTGTAAGGTTTTCAATCTAGCGATTAAGTCGTCTGTTTGGTATTTCTTGGTAGCGATTAAGTACATCTGGTCAGCGATTAAATAGCAGCGATTAAGTTGTTATTGATATTTTGGGACTACTGGACAAATCGCTAGACAGCGACTTGTTTGGACTGTTGTGGTTAGCGATTAAGTACGGGGTGTCTTGTAGTGTTCAGCGATTAACTAATTCCAGCGATTAGCTTTTTAGCGATTAACTGGTTTTAGCGATTACCTTGGGTCAGCGATTAACTTTGGGATCAGCGATTAAGTTTGGGCCAGCGATTATCTTTGGATAGCGATTAAGTGTGATTTCAGCGATTAATTTTTGGACTTGTGGTGTTTTTGTGATTGGCTAAGGTTGAGATTTCTTTGATTAGTTGACTACTTGTGCTTCGGGAAACGTTGTAACTTAAGTCGTTTCGATTAATTTGAGTGTGATTTGACGTTGTAAGTTATTACTTACGGCTTGACTTATCACAATTGAATAGATTGTTACTTGATTTGTCTCAACTTGATTCCTAGCACAAAGTGTGACTTATTTAAGTTCTCATTCTAAGTTCATATTGCATACATCTTTCGGTTTTCTCTGTTGACTTTATTAAAATCCCGGGAAAGAATCTATTTTTCGGTTTAAGTCACGAGTTGTAAAATCCCGTTAAAGACTACACCATGACTACTACGATTTCTATTGATGATATCCAAGCTGCTGGGTCTGATACTCGACCTCCCATGCTCGACAGAACTGACTATGAGTCATGGTCTCAAAGAATTCGTCTGTATTGTCAGGGCAAAGAAAATGGGGAGAACATTCTGAGATCGATTGATGA
>LBNU01004151.1:72988-86474 GCA_014162995.1 Artemisia annua | reverse complement strand
GGTTTCAATAACAATGCCCGTGGGCAAACTTTTAACCAGAATCAAGGTGTTGTGCAAAATCAATCAAACACGGATGAGTTGTTAGCAGAATTACTTCGTCAAAATCAAAACAACCAAACCATTTTGCAAAGTCAGCAGGCACAAATTAAAAAACAAGAGGAAATGAATCATGCATTGATTAATCAAATGGCTGAATTAAACAAGCGTTTAAATGATCGACCCTCAGGTTCGGGTACCACTTCTTTACCTAGCAACACGATCACTAACCCGAGGGGCGATGTCAAGGCGATCACAACACGCAGTGGCGTTTCTTACAAAGAGCCAATGGTTCCAACTACCTCTTATACTCCTCCTCCAAAGGTAGTGGACCGTGCAACCGAGGTGACAACGGATACGCGAATTCCTATTCACCAAGGAAGGACCGAAAATATCCAACCTCCGGTGGTTCAACCGACAAATGAAAATGCTAATGTTTCAAAAGGAAAAGAAAAAATTGTTTTTGAACAAGATGAACCAGTTAAAACAAGTCTTCCATATCCTTTTCGTCTTAATGAGCAAAAACGTCAAGATAAAAATGACATAATGAAGGAAAAGTTCTTTAAGATGTTTCAAGACATTCGCTTTGATTTGAGTCTTGCTGATGCTGTTGTGTTAATGCCAAAGTTTTCGTCAATGCTTAAAAACTTGTTGAATAATAAAGATAAATTGTATGAAATGTCGACTACACCTTTGAATGCGAATTGCTCGGCAGTGCTCCTTAAAAAGCTTCCTGAAAAGCTTGAAGACCCCGGCAAGTTCTTAATTCCATGCAATTTTCCCGGAATGGTCCAATGTTTCGCCTTAGCCGACTTAGGTGCTAGCATTAGCCTATACGGCAAAAGGCAGACCGTCTTCAACAGCAATGGGGGAAACTGAGGCTGTGCGTACTGTGAGCTCGAACGGCTGGCAAGATGGAGAGCAGGATTTCCGTATCGGCTCCTACAGTAGCAGTTACACCCTTTTAAAGTGAAAGGCCGATATTTTGTTGTCGTCGATTTTGATCCCGATCCAAGGGTTCCTCTCATTCTAGGACGAGGTTTCCTAAAGACGGGCCGTGCTTTGATTGATGTGTACGATGAAGAGAGTACCTTGCGAGATGGTCACGAAGCCGTTACGTTTAATTTGGATCAAACAACAAGATATTCTTCCACCGATGAGCCCATGACCATAAGCAAAATCGATATCCTTGATGAAGTTGATGAACTTTCTGAAGAGTATTCCCAAGAGATACTCGGATTTTCAAGTGGCAATCCCACTTCTTCTTCCTCTACCCCTTCAAATAATTCTACCCCTTCACCCTATATTGATGATTCTTCACTTACCTCTCAACCCATAATTGCCGACTCTTCCCCTTCCTTCACTCCATTTGAAGGAGGTGACTTCCTCTTTTTGGAAGAAGTCGATGAATTTTTCTCTATAGATACATCTTCATTTGTTGGCAATGATGATGATTCTTATTATGATCCGGAGGGAGACATTCTTATGCTGGAACAACTTTTGAATGAAGATCCTTTTTCACCTCAACCTCCGAAGAAACTCTTTGTTAAAGAAGTCAAAGAAGTCGAGCCATCTGAAGAAAAACTTCCAAAATTCGAGCTTAAAGAATTGCCTCCTTATCTTGAATACGCTTTTCTAGAGGGAACCGACAAACTTCCCGTCATTATCTCTAAACACCTACAAGATGAGGAGAAGAACCGTCTCGTCGACATGCTCAAAAAGCACAAAGATGCCATCGCTTGGCGTATTTCCGACATCAAGGGCATAGACCCTCGTTTTTGCACCCACAAGATTTTACTTGAGAACGATGCTAAGCCGTCCATTCAACAACAAAGACGAGTCAACCCAAAAATCCATGATGTGATCAAGAATGAAGTAATCAAATTACTCGACGCTGGGATGATTTACCCAATCTCTGATAGCTCATGGGTTAGCCCGGTCCATTGTGTGCCAAAGAAGGGTGGTATGACTGTCGTTACGAATGATGATGATGAGCTTATTCCCACACGTTCATAACGTTTCTTTTTAATTCTTCAACCCCTTCTTTCTCCGTTTCATTCATTACTCCTTTTTTCGAATCATACCTAAGGACTTCTAAATACTAACTATTGGTGATGTCCTTGGGTAGATCCCTCCGGTTTGGGCGGATCATAGGACGGTTATTCCTAACCTTAGTCACCTTATAACTCCATGACTATCCTAGTGATGCCTTTTGAAACCATTCATTTGAAAATCTCTCAAAGTGTTTGTGAATAAAAGACATTTTATAACACTTTGAGGGTTTTATTTTCTTATGAAATTCTCCCCCTCCACATGTGCTTATGAATATTTTGCGGAAAATAACACATGCGGGAGAATTTAGCACTTTAGAATTGAACCACTCTTAATAGACATATACCCGAGGGACACGGTTACGTTGCTTAGTTAAAGGGATGCATTGTCAGTTTTTAGGTGACAACTAGCCCTAATAACTACCTTGAAGTTGTAAACATTCCATAAAGGAAGTTAGACCCGTCAAAGTAACGTCTAGAAAGAGTTTCTCGAAACGGTACAATCTACTCGGATAAATGCTTTCGAATACTAACGGTTTTTGTTTCGTCAATTCTTGGGTCAATTCTGAGTCGAGCTCGAGTGAGATACAACTTTGCCACATCATATTTTAATCATTTTCTTCTCCCCCTCAAAAATAGCATATCAAGTGTTGTTTTTGCAAACGATTTTTATTAAAATATGCTTTTTGAGTCTTATGGGGAGATATCATCAAAGATTTGAGATTTTAAGAATGATGTTTTGGTACAAGTACTCCCCCTCAACTTGTGGATACTTATTGAGGTGAAATACTTGTCTTTTGAGTAGAGTTGTGAAAATCTGAAAAGTTTTAATAAATTCTACTCAAAAGTAAGAAGCCTTCGCTCCTTATCTTAGGATTGTAGCACTGAAGCGTACCACAGGGTCCTTTCTTTACAAGGTATGGGTTGTGCACTGTTATGTGTACACAAGCCTAAATAATTCACAATTAACGAGAATGAATTAGAAATAATGAAAGGTTATACCAAAAGCTTAAGTCTGAGATGAGGTCAAGGCATTGAAGTCGGTGAACTTTGCATTGGGCCTCTGAAATTTCAGGATCGGAAATGATGGACGAACTCCGATATAACTTTCCAGCCTCCTGATCTGTTCCCTCCGGTTGAGCCTTTCTTCAATGGCATGGATGAATTTCTTTACCATTCTTCTTGTGCTAGAATTCCAACGGGTATTCTTTCCTTCTTTTACTTTGTTCAGATCGTCCGTCAATCTCCCCACTAGACCATCACGAACTCTTTGCAAGGTAGCATCACAGAACTTATGAAGCTCGTCGAACCGCATGAACCGTAGCTGATTCTTTGAGTTGAGGTAAGTAACCCCGAACTTTGGTTTTTGGAGAATCATTAGTTGAGATGCGTCATGTAGTTCTTCGATCATGAGTTGTGGTTTGGTCAAGTTGAGATGATTCTGGTAGCTTTCAACACCTAACTGTAGATCTTCTACACGTTCACGGATGATCAGTTGTCTGATGTACATGAGCAAGGAAGAGATGAAGTTGTACTGAGTTGACGTTGGGAAGCCCCTCATTCTTCCTTGAACTTTCTCCAGATACATATCTTCTACGTCATCTAGATAAAGATGTGGGAAATCGGCTTCACAAAACTTGTAGAGCTGTTCGTCTTGCCTCTTAACCACTATTTCCTTCATGTAGACATAATCAAACCGTTTATCTTCCAGGATTTGCATGATTGCGACGATTCGGCCTTTGTTCTTCACATCACCGGATGTACGTTCACGTCTGTGAGTGTAGCCGAGCTTTCGTCGTTCTGACCAGTTCTGAATTCCAAACAAAGCGTCTCTGTTGTATTCCACAATAGAGTTGCTGAAAATAGGAGCGGTTTCTTCAATGTTTGGAACCTCATAACGAGCAGCTGGTACTGAAATCCTTAATGAAGACTTGTAGCGATCTTTGGAAGCTTTGATGTCGTGTTGCAGGTAGCGGAGATCATAGTTGAAGAAGAACCGATATGGAATTCTAGGCTTGTCAGCAAAGCCTTGAAGAGGTAAAGGTTTTGTCCAGTCGGTGAAGTACGGTTCGTTGTGTTTTCCATGGGCATCGAAGTTGCTTTCCGGATTAAGCCAATCAAAGGAGTCTGATAAAGCTGATGCAATGTTCTGCAAATGGTAGTCCAGCTCTATTTTGTTTCCTGATCGTGCCTTAAGAAAGTCACGAGCATCCTTGTTGATTCGCCTAAGTTCAGCTTTCGTCACTTTTTCCAGCTGAAGACCCGAAAGAATACTCTGAGCGTATTGTAAAGTGTTGCCCGGGAGTGGTTCTTCGGTTTCAAGCGGTGGATGAGCTTTAATCATTGTAGTGACCCATTCAGATTCAGGAGCCTCAGGAGCATCTAACCATGTAAAGCGTTTGGTTTGCTTCTTCTTACTCTTAGACTTGTCGGTCTGAGTTGTTGATGATATTCCAGCTTGTGGTTCAGGAGATTCAGTTTGAATGAATTCATGTTGTGGTTCCTCCTGTTGATCATCTTGCTGAAGCATGAATGGTTCTTCTGCTGCTGTAGGTCCAGACTTGGGTGCTGAACTTTGTGGTTTGCGGGTAGAAGTCTTAGATGCTGGTGGTTGTCTGGATGATGATGGTTTGCGGATAGACTTGGATCTTTTGCTTTGTGAGTCTTTGTCCGGATCATCGTCTTTTCTTGGACGTTTGCGTGTACCAGCGGCTTCTTTACATGACTCTGTTGCCCTCAGGGATTCAAGTAATGCAGCTTCTTCATCAGTCTTTTCTACCTTTTCAGCAAGTTTGGAAGCTAACAAAGTTTCCAGTTGTTCCACGGTTAAATCCACAGGCTCAGTAGGAGGCCTGTTCGTTTGCAGATAGAAAGGAGTTGACTGAAGCGTTTTGACGATGTTTTTACGAATCCTGATGTCTAGCTCATTTCTGATGGGTTTCAGCAGTTCAGACAACTCTGGAGTTACTGTAGATACAAGATTTTCACCCAAGTATTCTTTGGTGTAGTCTTTGATCATCTCTTCCATATCTGCTGTCATGTACTTGTCAACTTGAGCTTTAGTCTGCATTAACTCCTGTACTTTATCAGAGAGCTGAGTAACCAGTGTAGTCATTTTCTTCATTTGGTCTTGAAGATCACCATCGTGTTGTTGTGGTGTTCTCCTAGTCCTTGAAGATCCCGCAATATGCTTTGCCCGTAAAAATGCTTTTGTAGTTCTCAGACTGGCTTTCTTCATTCTTGGTCTTTTTGCTTTTGGTGGTGGTGGTGGTGGTGACTGGTCTGATGATGATGATGATGATGGTTCTGCATCTTTATCTGATTCAGAGTGAGGTGGAGATGGATCTTTAGGTGGTGTACCTTGAGGGATTGGAGGTCGTTCCGGTGTTGGAGACCTATCCTTTGGCGGTGATGGCATATCGGTGTCGAAGAATTGATCATCTTGATCTTGATCATGGGGTTGATCATCAAGATTTTCTTCTGCCGGTTCCTCTGAGGTTTTCTTACTCAACTCCTCTTCTTCCTGACTTTTGGCTTCGACCTCTGGAATTGTTGTCTCAGTTTCCTTTTGTAGTTCATCTGTAGCCTCTTCAACTCCAGCATCTTTCATAATAGTGTTACCCTCAGCATCCTTTTCCAGTTGTTCTGTTGTTGTTTCAGTTGCTGTTGGAGGTATCACTGTGCTGCTAGAGCCACCTTCTCTAGCTTGGAGTTCAAGTTTTTGCTGATGAGCTTGTTGCAATTGAAGGTTGAGACGAGCAGCCAATTTGAGCTTTTTCTGCTCTTCCTTTTCCAGGTATCGGGTGTCAACGATTACGCTTTTCAGCTTGCCTTTGTCAGTTGAAGGTTCAGATTCAGGTTGTGCAGTTTCTTTATCATCATTCCCAGGTTCACGGATGACAATTCCTTTTCTTGGTTGTTGTTGTTGCTCATGGAGAGTTTCCAAACTTAATTGTTTTGCCAGTTCGAGTTCAGGATCCTCTTGAGCAACATACCTTATTTCATAGTCCCCTCCTTCATCTGTGTCGGTTTCGGTTTCGGAGCCAAATTCTGACCCACTAGCTTCTGATGGTGGTGGTGATGGTTCAGGTGTGATGACTTTCTTCTTGATGACTTTTCGTTTTGGGGCTGCAGCAGGCTTAGACTTTGGTTGTTTAGGAGTTTGAGTACTACTGGAGCTTCCAGACTTAGCACCTCTCTTGCTGCGAGTCTCCCTTATGTATCTGGGAACTTCTTCGGTTTCAGTAATGCCTACTCTCCCAGCTTTGTAGGCTAAGTCGTAGATTCGGTAGTTCGAAGATGCAAGAATCTTGTCATTCAGCAGATTGTCAGGTATTCTCAGGCCAGTGGTCCTTGGAGTGAATTGAATGGACTTGACGAAAGCAATCTTGTCATCTTCCACAATGCTGTGCTTCGGTTCGGTACGGTCAAACATCCTTTGTCGAAACTCAGGAGTTTTGCCAACGAGATAGTCAATGAGCATTTTGGTGAACCTTACGAACGGAATCATGGTTCGACCAGTAGTACGGATCTGAAAGATGATGTCGCTCATGATTGGATCTGCAAAGTCAATGTTGGCCTTGCTCATCATCCCCCAGAATACTTGCAGATGGGATAGTCGGGGATGTTCATGACCACTCTTCCGTCCCGTGATAGATCTGATGATAAGCATGTAGAAAGTTCTCCAAGGTTGAGGTAGATACTTGACGTTGAACTTGGACAGTATAAGCCTGGAGGACTCTTCTATATCATAACCAAGCTCAATCATGTAGTCGAGTACTTCAAGCTCTGTCATCATCGGTTCATATTCATTGGAAGTAGGAAGCATTAGAACCGTCCTGAGAACATCTAGATCAACTTCGTATTCCTGTTGTTCTAGAGTGACCGTGAATGAAGCATCATCCAAATTGACCAGAGCAGTGTGCCAGAACTGGTGAATGTAGAAGGTTGGAACAGAAGCAGACTTCGTAAGCATGCTCTTGCACGGATGTGCCAACAGAATGTCTTTGACGATCCGGCAAGAATCTTCAGTAATCCTGAGTTTGTTGAAGTCTATACGAAGATTATTCTTGCCAAGGGACACATGGTAGTCAGCTGGAACTACTTCACCAAGTGTTAAAAGTGGAAGATTCTGTGCGGGTGCGTTTTCTTCTTGTTGTTGTTGTTGAGCCATTGTAAACTGAAAATGTGTTGTCATAAGATCAAACATTTAACTTGTTAGTTTGTAGGTTAACGTACGAGTTTGATACTTAAACACATTCATTAAACAGTTTGCATGCAAGTTTCGTTAAGTACGTGAGATGTTGTTAAGACGATGTCAAGTTGTATGTAATCTAAAGACGTAACTACAAGCATTCATAGCACATAAGCAAGATGAATACATCTAAAGAGATACACAAGCATTAAACATCCACAACTTAAAGAAACAATGATTACACACATGTAAATATAAGTTCACAAGGTTACAACTTAGTTTTAGAAAGTTTACATATTAATACAAACTTTTCAAAATTGTTCTAAGTTAAATCTCGATAACTAGCAAATACATGTTCTCGACAACTCTTCATACATGGTTTTCGAAAACCTTTGTTTTGAAAGATCTCGACAACTTTCAATATTGAAAGTTTTCGATAACTTGTCAAACCAAAAGTTCTCGATAACTTTGAAAAGATTTCGACAAGCACTGTTCACAGAATCTCGATAACTTTTGGGTTTTCGAAAACTTCAAGGATCTCGACAAGTTTCTTCGAAATCTCGATAAGTTATAAAAGATCTCGATAACCTCAGTCAGAGATTTTCGATAACTTATCAAGAATTTCGAAGAAATTTTTCGATAACTTTGATTTATCGAAATTTCTTATACAAGAAATTTCGAGATTGTTATGTAGACCTACGTTTGATGAATTTGTTGTTTCCACGAGTGAACCTGTTGCATTTAAGCACAAAACAATCGTTACAAACATAATCTACAATCACATGAAAGATTTCGATAATGTTCATAAACCCTAGATTATCTAGATTCTATGTTAACTGATTACATGTTATTTGTTTAACGGATACATGCAATTAGAGCATAACCAAACATGTTGCAATCAATTATTTAGCCTAAACAACAACATAAGAGAAACACCCAAATCTTCGAAACCTCAAGAACATCTAGAACTTGCATTAGATGAAATTAAAACGATTCAAGCATGCATACATGTTCTATCATACCTAATAAGCATATCCCACCACTAAAATAACACAAACAATCACTCATACTCAAAAACCCATTTTGTCGAAAACAAAGCATCATCGAAATTCATCTTAAGGCGTTAAAGGTTATGATTAAGGACTGGAAACATGTTTAGAAACCATAAAATCACAAAAGCCCTATGTTAATTTCACCTTAACACGCTTAGTCAAGAATCTCTATGTTCATACGAACCCTAGCTACTCGATAATCTCATAGCACAAAATCTAACCATTGGTTTATCAATTCCTTGAAAACCCTATCTTAGATTGATGTAAGGATCATAAGAACACATACCTTTTAACGATTAAAAGCACGGATTTGTGGTTTGGATTTGAGCCGTGTGATGAGTTATAAGAGAAAAAATGAATTTTGTTTTGATAATTATGAAAAAACGGGGGGGGGGGAATAGTTAGTGAGAAATCTTTTGAAACTTTCACAACTTGGCATATTTAGTCCCTTAACTACATGTTTTCAATAATAAGTCCTAATGAAAAGTCTAAACGGTGAACTTAGCGACTTATGGCAATAATAACTTCTAAGGCATAACCTAATAAGAAGAAATGTCAAACTTAATTGATCATGTGGTTGATCATCAAGACTTTCTTCTGCCGGTTCCTCTGAGGTTTTCTTACTCAACTCCTCTTCTTCCTGACTTTTGGCTTCGACCTCTGGAATTGTTGTCTCAGTTTTCTTTTGTAGTTCATCTGTAGCCTCTTCAACTCCAGCATCTTTCATAATAGTGTTACCCTCAGCATCTTTTTCCAGTTGTTCTGTTGTTGTTTCAGTTTCTGTTGGAGGTATCACTGTGCTGCTAGAGCCACCTTCTCTAGCTTGGAGTTCAAGCTTTTGCTGATGAGCTTGTTGCAATTGAAGGTTGAGACGAGCAGCCAATTTGAGCTTTTTCTGCTCTTCCTTTTCCAGGTATCAGGTGTCAACGATTACGCTTTTCAGATTGCCTTTGTCAGTTGAAGGTTCAGATTCAGGTTGTGTAGTTTCTTTATCATCATGGCCAGGTTCACGGATGACAATTCCTTTTCTTGGTTGTTGTTGTTGCTCATGGAGAGTTTCCAAACTTAATTGTTTTGCCAGTTCGAGTTCAGGATCCTCTTGAGCAACATACCTTATTTCATAGTCCCCTCCTTCATCTGTGTCTGTTTCGGTTTCGGAGCCAAATTCTGACCCACTTGCTTCTGATGGTGGTGGTGATGGTTCAGGTGTGATGACTTTCTTCTTGATGACTTTTCGTTTTGGGGCTGCAGCAGGTTTAGACTTTGGTTGTTTAGGTGTTTGAGTACTACTGGAGCTTCTAGACTTAGCACCTCTCTTGCTGTGAGTCTCCCTTATGTATCTGGGAACTTCTTCGGTTTTAGTAATGCCTACTCTCCCAGCTTTGTAGGCTAAGTCGTAGATTCGGTAGTTCGAAGATGCAATAATCTTGTCATTCAGCAGATTGTCAGGTATTCTCGGGCCAGTGGTCCTTGGAGTGAATTGAATGGACTTGACGAAAGCAATCTTGTCATCTTCTACAATGCTGTGCTTCGGTCGGTACGGTCAAACATCCTTTGTCGAAACTCAGGAGTTTTGCCAACGAGATAGTCAATGAACATTTTGGTGAACCTTACGAACGGAATCATGGTTCGACCAGTAGTACGGATCTGAAAGATGATGTCGCTCATGATTGGATCTGCAAAGTAAATGTTGGCCTTGCTCATCATCCCCCAGAATACTTGCAGATGGGATAGTCGGGGATGTTCATGACCACTCTTCCGTCCCGTGATAGATCTGATGATAAGCATGTAGAAAGTTCTCCAAGGTTGAGGTAGATACATGACGTTGAACTTGGACAGTATAAGCCTGGAGGACTCTTCTATATCATAACCAAGCTCAAACATGTAGTCGAGTACTTCAAGCTCTGACATCATCGGTTCATATTCATTGGAAGTAGGAAGCATTAGAACCGTCCTTTGAACATCTAGATCAACTTCGTATTCCTGTTGTTCTAGAGTGACCGTGAATGAAGCATCATCCAGATTGACCTGAGCAGTGTGCCAGAACTGGTGAATGTAGAAGGTTGGAACAGAAGCAGACTTCGTAAGCATGCTCTTGCACGGATGTGCCAATAGAATGTTGTTGTAGTAGGCACAGAAACTGTTATGACATCTTTGTCTCCAATCTTCTCAGTCTTTTGTTGAGGCTTGAAGGAATCACCATTTAAGATGATTTCCCACAAAGCATAGTCTGACATAAGAAAGTATTGCTCTATCATGATCCTCCATATCTCAAACTCATTAAGTTTGAGTTTGGGAAGTCTTGGAACAAAAGAGTTTGACTGATTGTTTTCCATCTCCATCTTTGAGTGAGTGAGTTAAGCTTCTTCTTGGATCTTCTAAATCAAAGTATCAGCAACCTGGAGCTCTGATACCACTTGATGGATCTAAACACACACCTTGTGTTAGAGATACTTTGAGTAATGTTATTAAGCACGCGGAATTTACTTAGTAACACTTAGAAGATTATTTATGTGATGTATTGTGAGTGAGAACAGTAGTATGTAACACAAAGCTTCAATATTATTAATGATAATAATACAAGTGATCTTAGCTATCACTAGGGTTACACCTTGAAGCTCTCTAGAGTAATTCGTACCTTAGACAATGACCTAGGATCTCCTTTTATAGAACAAGGAGTCCTTTACAAGATAAGTATTAAACTATCTAAATAGAATATACACAAGATCTATTCTATACTTATCTATACACGAATACATCAGTTATCTAATAAGCAGTGGTAACTATATGTACTAGCAGTGGTAATGAGTTTCCACTGCCAGTGCATTCTTCAGCAGTGTCTTCCACAAGCCTATCAGTGGTAACTGTTAGCTTTATTCCCAACAGTATATCAACAAATGAGAAGAAGTTTTAGTGGGTGAAGATGATATTTGATTGGTCTAGAGTAATGGTGAGCATTCCGACCGTTTGGACCGGACCGACCGACAAAACCGACCGGACCGAAGGACCAACGGTCCGGTCTCGGTCTGGGATTTTTCATTAATTCGGTCATCGATCCGGTCCGGACCGACCAAAAAACCGAAAAAACTTGCCAAAATCTTGCCTAATTGGACCGGACCGACCGAAGACCGACCGGACCGAACCGGACCGAGACCGGACCGACCATATTCGGTCCGGTCTCGGTCTATGGTTTTTCCCTAACTCGGTCTTCGGTCCGGTCCGGTCTTGGCCGGTCCGGTCCGATTTTTGGACCGTGATCACCCCTAGTCTAGAGTGTTGTTAATGGAATTTCTTAAAATCATGTGTATTTTAAAATGGAACACTTAGTATGAAATGAAAGGAGTAGAAAATATTTGGAGACGGTTTTCGAGGGTCGAGGGTGTTACCATCCTCGCCTCTATACCCGCTTTTCAGTAACGAGGATTCCCCGCCCTCATTCTCATATACAGTCAACTTGAGGATTACCCGGTCAAATCGGAGTCGGAGCCGAGTACAAGGTTATTTGCCATCTGAGAAAATATTTTTGGGTTTATCACATCCGAAATAAACTCCAAAACCCAACTGAAAGTGTATCACTTTAATAACCAAGTACTCTACTAATTAAAATAACAATAAAATAAAAAAAAGTCGTAGCGTGATAGACTACTACAATTACTTCTTCTTCATCACTCAATCAATCAATCATAAACCCTAACAGCAACGATGGCAGATACTTTATCTGCTTTGAGATCATTGATGTCTTCACACTCTCCACCTCTTGATGCCCTTGTTGTTCCTTCTGAAGATTATCATCAGGTATTTTTTTTTTTTTTTTTTTTTTTTTAAATCTCAGTTAGTTATAAATTCAATCTATTTATATTTTTAATTGATGGGCCTATAAATGTATTTGTAGAGTGAGTATGTTTCAGCTAGAGATATGAGACGTGCTTTTGTTTCTGGATTTACTGGCAGTGCTGGTAATTTCTTCACTTCTTTTTAATTATTTTTTTTATTTACTTGCGTAGCGATCCGAATGATGTTAGTAAGTACTTTATTTAATGTGATCAAAATAGGATATGCTTAGGATTGTGAAATGATGTATAATGTCAGAAAGAAAATGCTAAGCCTTGGCCTATGCATTCGTTTCACATTTCCGTAAAAAACAATCACTCTAGTACTTTTACTGTCTCGGGACGAGGGTATATGTAAACAGTTGTGCAGATGGTCACATTCCACCATTTATTTATAGCACTTGCTTACTTTTGATGAACTTATTTAAGGTTTGGCACTTGTAACAAAGAATGAAGCACTACTTTGGACGGATGGACGGTACTTTTTACAGGCCGAACACCAGTTAAGTGATCAGTGGAGGCTTATGCGCATGGGAGAAGACCCAGCTGTAGATTCATGGATATCCATTGTAAGATTATATTTTAACATCTTTCTTGCTTTTGATATTTCCTACTACTATATTATAACTAATGAAGTTCCCATATTCTGCATCAGAGTTTACCTCAAGATTCGGCTATTGGGATTGATTTTTGGTGTATATCGGCAGAAACTGCACAGAGATGGAAGAATTTGTTTGCGAAGAAACAACAAAAATTAGTACCCACAACAAGAAATTTGGTTGATGAAGTTTGGAAGGATCAACCACAAGCTGAAATCAATCCTGTTCATGTACATCCTCTGAAATTTTCGGGTTGTTCAGTTTCAGACAAGTTAAAGGATTTAAGAGACAATCTCAAAAAGGAAAATGCTCGTGGAATAATAATTACAACTCTCGATGAGGTAAGACTATAGCTTTACCATGATTCTTGTCAAATGTTGAGTTGTTAATAAGTAATTAATTGCCATGAGTAATTAATTAAAGAGATTTGGTTATGATTGTGACTTTCAAGGTTGTTTGGTTATATAACGTCCGCGGGAGTGATGTGTCTTATTCACCTGTTGTTCATGCATTTGCTGTTGTAACAACAAAATCGGCTTTCTTTTATGTGGACGAAAGAAAGTTGTCACCTGAGGTAGGTTCATTTATATTTTATTTTTACGCAATTTAGAATAAAGGCTTCTTTTTTTTTTTTTTTTTTTTTTTTTTTTTTTTTCCCTTTTTTTTTTTTTTTTTCTTTTTTTTTTGGTTTTTTATATGTTTTATATTTTTGTATTTTTCTTTT
>LBNU01004151.1:57741-72919 GCA_014162995.1 Artemisia annua | reverse complement strand
TCTTCAAGTACTGGGATATATTTTGTGCAGGTCAAATCTTATATGGAGGAAAATAATATCACAGTGAAAGATTACACTACAGTGAGTTCAGACGTGGCTTTGCTTGCATCTAATCAGTTGATGTCAGCAAACGAAACACAATCAAATGGTGCACATGAAGCAGAAGATGATAGCCGTAAGATTTGGGTTGATCCTCGGTGCTGCTATTCTTTGTATGCTAAGTTAAACCCCGAGCAGGTCCTCCTGCAACAGTCACCACTGGCCCTCCCAAAATCTTTGAAGGTAACATATCTATATTTGGTCTGAAAAGATCTTGGTTTTGTTTTGGGTTAATCTAAATTTGACTCGTAATCCTTAAAAGTTTTATGTTATATATTATGACCTCATCATTAGTTTATGATCTTCTTATAGTGTTTCAAAATAGATTGTTTTCTATTTTTTTTTTATAGAATCCTGTTGAGATGGAGGGTCTGAAAAATGCACATATTCGGGATGGTGCAGCAGTTGTGCAATATTTTGCATGGATGGATAAACAGGTATGCTTTTGTGTCTCTGTTATGTTGCATGTTTAGCCAAATATCTAACTTTAAATAGAAATGGTATGGGTGTCTGAATCTTAAAAAAGGAGGGTTGGATTTTGGTTGGGGATATTGGTGTTTTATAAGGGAGTATAGATAATTTCCTTTTGGCAATGCTTTGTAATCATGAGGCCACGAGGATAGTCTTTTTTATTTTTTTTAGGCCATATGCATAATAGAGTAATGACATGTGAATTTCTCCCACACTCTACGGCCCTGGAATGGATCCTATATAATATTTTTCCTTGTCATGATCATCTCTATTTCAGGTTTCATCTATATATAATTTTCAATGTTTCAGTTTAAGCTAGCCTACTTAGTTTTAATATATAGGGATCATTTTATGCTACTGTATGGACTGTCTATGCAGATACATTGTTTAGATCCTGTAACTGGAAAAGTTTGATGCAGTCATAATTCACCCCCTCCCCCCATTATATTTTCAATTAATCTGTCTTACCACAAATGTGCAGATGCAGGAAATATATGGTGCCTCAGGCTACTTCAAGGAGGCAGAAAGCCAAAATGCTAAAAATCCCTCGTAAGTGAATATTCTTTTAATGTTAAACATAAACGTTGATGTCATGGATGAGAAACTTGTGCTTGTGTCGTTATCTGCAAAATAGTTTACTTTGGAGAGATCTTTGACGAGTTTTTTTTTGTACAAATGGGTTCTTTTACAACATCCTTCGCAAATATGGGTCAATTTTAATTTGTCTAGCAAATATGGGTTTATTTACAAAAAGACAACAAAATGGGAGCCATCAGGCCAATAGCTTGGTTGAACTTTTTTTGTAAATTGTTCATTCTCACCCTTCTTTATTTTAGAGTAAATTGCAAAAATCATCCTTGTGGTTTGGCCAAATTGCACGTTTCGTCCTTGTGGTTCAATAAGTGCAAAGATCGTCCTTATTTTGCACTGTTACGTGCACTTTTGGTCCTTCAACAGTGAAATTTGGCAAACCACAAGGACGATTTTTGCAATGATGGAGGACCAAAAGTGCACGTAACAGTGCAAAATAAGGACGATCTTTGCACTTAATGAACCACAAGGACGAAACGTGCAATTTGGCCAAACCACAAGGACGATTTTTGCAATTTACTCTTTATTTTATATTGTTCATCTATAACCTTTTGTTGCCGTCTTTAATCAATTTTTTTAAGTCAACAAAATTTTAATTTTCAACGGATATCTTACTAATTTATTAAGTCACGGTAATGTTTTTATTTGATTGCTCTCAAATTTGGTACACATAGTTACATAAAGAAGTATAAAAAAAGCAATTACAAATGAGAAAAAAAGATGATGGACAAAAAATATTGATAGCCATAACCTTTTTAATCATAAAGCTGGGTACCTGCGCTTTGTGGCAGCGGGTACCCCGTAAGTAAATATATTTTCGAGATATGTTATACGAAAAATCGTTACCGTATAATATTAAAATATAACAAAAAAAATAAGTATTATTATACAAACATGTACTAATGTGATGCCCGCGCAATGCAACGGCGAAATCAAATAGTCTAAGAGCAAGATCACGTGATGATTGATACTTTTATTAACAGTGGTTGCATAGTTTATAACATCGCAACTGTATTCACTATCAGTTGGTGTATCTGTTTATACTATCAAAGGAACTTTTCTTACGTTTCATGCATTTTCATTGTTGTACCTCGAAATGTTAATTTAATCTACGAATTCTCGCAAAGTGCTGAGGTGCTTGATATAATTCTAGGCTTCACGGCGTAATGCTTTAAGATTATATCGAGCACACTCATCAATTCTTGATAAATTTTAGGTTCGATTAACATTTTCATGTACGAGTACGACAATGAAAATGGGCGTAATTTAAGCTATTAAACTTAATCGATTTGTTTAGTTTTTAAAATTGTATACATTTTATTTCTTACAATTATTTTTTACCTATTCTTTTGTTTCTGTTCAGAGATTAAGAAATTGTAATTTTTAAGCTAAAATTATATTATCAGATAATTATAGATGGCATTTAAAGGGCTCCGCCGCAGTGCGCGGTAGCCACATTACTCGTTAAAAACATGAATTAAAGGATAGTTATGATTTAGACAATTTTTTTGTTAAACCACACTGCAGGTTTTTTTTTTTTTTTTTTTTTTTTTTTTATTTTTTATTTTTTATTTTTTATTTAAATAACATGTCTACAAAAGGTGTTTTAAAATGTTGTGTTGTAACGAACACAATTCAATAATAAGTAAGTGTGTTGGCTCAAAATTTTAAGACTTCCTTATTTAGCATGTCCCAAATGCTTTATAATGTAGCATAAATCTGTTTTTTACTTTTTTTAGAAGAAAGATATATGCGCACATAGTTTTCTTTAAGAAAATATGTATTTACACAATTATATATGTATAAGAAATCTGGGGCCTTAAAATTTGGAGGCTATGTGATTGTTCTACACCATCTTTCAAAAACGGCCCTAACACCAGATAGCTTCGTAAATTATATCATACATATTACCTTCATTAAGAAAATAATTTCTTAGTGTCAATCTTTTAAGCCAAAGCAAGAGATCTAATTTATAGAGAAAAATTATTCAGTATTCTATTTTAATATTAAAAAGGTGTTACATTCTCATCTTGACATCTTTGCTACAAAAACCGATAGCAATTTGTTGTAAATATTGTTTTATTTAATTTTATAAATAATTTTAAGCAAAAATTCAATATAAATATTTTAAAATTTTAAAGGAAGGCAAAAGAAAAATATTTTGTTAATAAAGGGTTGTAAATGACATTTGTACAAACTAATTGACACATCATGAGGCCCACTTTTGTTTTCTTGTATAAAGAAACCCAGTTTTGCAAAACAAATTAAAACAGACCCACACGTTTGCAACGAATTCTATAAAAGAACCCATTTATACAAAAAAAAACTCTTATCTTTGACGTTCTTCACTTCTTCCCCTTTATGGTGTGTCCTACACTGATACATTTCTTCTTGTCGATTTCTGCAGGGGAGATGTGAAACTGACAGAAGTCTCAGTAAGTGATAAGCTAGAGGAGTTTCGTGCAGCAAAAGAGGTAGCCTATTAAGTATTCATAATTCATAAGAATGTCAAATTGATGAGCTTCATGCCTTAATTAAACAAAATCAGGATTTTGAGAATTATAGAGTCTTGGTTCAAAGAATAGACTACCTTGAAAAAGTGGTTGTGACTGTTTAGTTCGTTCGGTATTGGCCAATTATGTTAACTTTTAAGTGTTACCGCAAAATTAGAAAAGAAATGCAGTTGTAAATATGTTATTAAGAGGTGCCCTGAACACGTTTCTTTCATGTTTCGTAAATTCTCTATCAAGATCTTGGTTATATCTAATATAGTAATCTACTGGATGTTCATGCTGTTTTACCTGATTAAGCTCTCTTTTGTATATTTGTAGCACTTCAGAGGTTTGAGCTTTCCTACTATTTCATCAGTTGGTCCAAACGGGGCAATTATTCACTATCAACCAGAAGCAAAAACATGTGCTGAACTTGATCCAAATAGCATGTATCTTTGTGATTCTGGAGCTCAGGTTTTTCTCAGCCTCTCTGTATTTATTATTGCTGGATTAATACAAGATCTTAGTCATAGCTACCTTTTGCATATATAAATAATCCACGTCTTCATTTTATGGCGATATTCTTTGTAGTATTTGGATGGTACAACAGATATAACTCGGACTGTTCATTTCGGAAAGCCTACTGAACATGAAAAAAGATGTTATACTGCGGTATGTTGGGTTTACTTTTTGACTTTGACTGTTTTGATTGGTATTATAACATTTTCTTTACCTTTGCAAGCCATTAAGTTTCTGATTCTTTTAATCAATTCTAAGAGGAGTTATCTAGAATCATATCCATAAGTTGTAGTACCATGACAGTGATAACTGGTCTACATTTTTACTTTTATGTGTAGTTGCCTCAAGAGTATGATTTGTATAAAGGACTATAGAAGTTTTAACATCCATGGATTTTAAGTTTCACTAGAATGAAAGTAGGTGTACTGAAAATCAAATAAGGAATTGATGGACAGACACAATGACCAAAAAGGCTCTTAAACTATTATATCTAACTATCAGATTATTGCGGCATACAGTTCCAAATCCCAAATCGCCTAGTGGTAAGGCACCTGACCTCTTCACAAGAGGTCTAGAGTTCAAACCTCATTAGTACACGTTTGGGGGTGGCCAGGAAAAGGTCGGAAAATGGTCACGGGGATACCTCAGTTAGGCCGCGCTGAGTTAAAGACTCGCCCTCCTCTTGTAACATGAACAGGAAAACCTCATCTTTTTTGTATTAACTAATCTTCTACAAGCTGCAACTAAAGTGATTATCCAAAGGTATAATATATCTACCTATTTACCATGTTTCAACCTAATTTCAAAGACTGTTACTCCCATTTAGCAAAACGTCGTCCATATATTCATTAACTCCTGAAAGTGCTAGCAGATTTGCTTAAACACTCGAACATCTAACATTACAACTCCAACAACAATAGCTCATATGAAAACTATCTTCTACAGCCCGTTTTGTTACAGCTGATTATTTGATTATGATTTTTGAATATAAAATCACTTTCGAAACACACATTTGACAGATCCAGACTTCCTTTATGGTAGTAACGTCCATGATTGATCGTTGCTATCTGGATTCTTCCATCTTCAGAAGTGTATAGTTTTAAGGCTGCTAATTGTTTAAAGGATGTTAATATACTTTGTTTCAAACAGGTTCTTAAGGGCCATTTTGCTTTGGGTAATGCTCGTTTTCCCAATGGAACCACAGGTAAGATTTGTCAGCATGTATAGGGACTTTCGATGTCTTGTGTTTAAACAATTACTAATTAAAAGTGGATCCAAATCAGGTCATTCTCTTGACGTTCTTGCTCGAGTTCCTTTATGGTCCTATGGTCTTGATTATAGACATGGAACTGGTCATGGGATAGGCGCTTACTTAAATGTGCATGAAGGCAAGTTAAAAAACCTTATCCCTATATTCATATTATTCTAATCACTGATAAGAAGTTCAACATAATTCTATCAATAAACATCCTGTAAATGCTCAATGAACAGGACCACATTCGATTAGTTTCAGACCTGGTTTGAGTGTCCCACTTCAAGCTTCAATGACTGTAACAGATGGTACGCATTGCATCCATGCTTCTAGTCTACCTTGTTTCTTATTTGTTTTGTTCGTGAACATTGCATGTACGAAAAGTGATACTTACTATAACACTAAATGGCTTCCAGTTTTCATGAGATCATTGGTTTATTTGTCTTTCGGGATTTTACTATGCTATAACTTTGTTTTTCAGAACCTGGTTACTATGAAGATGGCAAGTTCGGTATAAGATTGGAGAATGTGCTTATAATCAAGGAGGCGACAACACAGTTTAACTTTGCTAATAAAGGTTACTTGGAATTCGAGCACATAACATGGGTCAGTTTTCTAAATTTCGTATTGCTTGTATTGCTTTTTCTTGCATGTTCATGTATTCCGGAGAAAAAAAGTGGCAATTTTTATTGTATATTATACTATTATGATCTATGGTGAATGGTTGATTTGAGTGTATTTCATCTCAAAACAGTCGGAAAAAAACACTTTCGCTATTAGCGATCCGTTTCAAACACTAACCCGCCCACCCATTTGATCATTGAAATGTTTGTTGTTATTTGTATAGGCACCATACCAAACAAAGTTGATTGATGTAAGCCTTCTGCTGCCAGAAGAAATTAATTGGGTGAACAGCTATCACGCCAAATGTAGAGATATACTGGCACCATACCTGAATGAATCTGACAAGGCATGGCTGAACCAAGCTACTGAGCCCATCAGTGCCTAAAACAAATCCCTTTTTTAGTGTTTCTCAATTAAACTGAAATAATCATGTTACATCTTTATTCATATAAGTCAATATACCTTGAATAAGTTAGCAGATTGAACTCTTGATCACAGTATTGCTCAATGACGCACTTCAAAATGCTTGAAACCATTTCTCCTTTTCTTCAGGACCATTGTTACTTATCTATGGAGGGGAATAACAAAATAGCTGAGCCTGTACGTGTTATTTGTTCATCTTAGATCCTATATCCATTCTGTAGCGGTTTCTTCTATTGTGAACGGCAAACAGCCCCTCAGATAACTTTTTGAATTATTTCATATATGTTGCCCATGAGAAAGCATATTGCGTGCAATTGAGGTACGCCCTGATTGCATCCACAATTACATGGAAACCTGTAGCCCAATAGGATTGCATTGTTACAGCCATAATATTCTTTTTATCAACCTCGCCAGTTTTACACATAAAAGTAGCCGCACAAACCATCTAGTTTGCCGGCCTATTTCATGTGTAAACTTGCGCTCGTCATGGGGAATTGAACAAATTTCCTTGTGAAATCAATTGAAGCTTGATTGTCCAGAATGCGATTACAGATCTGAAGGAACGTAAAGGAGAAATATATTACTATGTGAAGATGGTGAAGCCGTTATTCCAAGAGATGAATCCCAAGTATCAAGACTTGCGTCGGTGTAGAATCTTTCGTGAGAAGTATAGGCAACACTTGCTTCTGACATCGACAGCCATCGCTTATAACAAACAGCATAACAAGAAAAAAAAACAAAATAATTTAGTGTAAAATCATTAATACCAACTAAATGATGAAACCTTGATTTATTGAAGATCGATACTCGAGAAGGAACACTAAAACATTTGACCTTTTCCAATAACAATGAAATCACATCATTCTAAAACATGTACCTCCTTATATTCATAGAAGTGTTCGTATATTATGTGCATTTTGAATCAGTACATACATGTTCTCGTTCAATCCATTAAAGGATACACTATTAGAATGTATAATATAGATAAATATATAAAATTTGTAACAAAACTAAAGAGAAAGTGGACGTGCCGGAGTGGTTATCGGGCATGACTAGAAATCATGTGGGCTCTGCCCGCGCAGGTTCGAATCCTGCCGTCCACGCCTTTTAAATATTTATTTCTCTCTCTTTTTGTAATGTTCTTGTGTCTAAAAATTATCTCTGTTTTTTATTGTAAATATTCTTTAAAATGTTACCGCTTTTGTTCTGTCCTTGTGTCAAAACGAGTTGGTTGTATCCGCCGCGTTGCGGCGGGGTACTTTCCGGTTTCGTAACTTATTGTCACGTTTTTTTTCTCTCAGTTTTAGTCACAAATGTTTACGATTAGGTACCATATTAGAGAAAGACCGAATGTGCACAATACTACGTTCTATGAATAACTTGATTAGGGTAGTAGCTTACTTCTCGAATGGCCTTTTTTTACTGGTTTACGAAGAGTGTTCTACATGTTTTTGAAGTAGTAAAATAATGTTTTACCAATATTTGAAAGTAACCCGCTTGGATCACACACCAGCAATCAGCCCAATAAACCAAACCATTTTATCTGTGGTCCACTAACTAGATTATTATAATATAGTAGTTGAATTTTCATAAAATAAACATTGCATTGCTAGATTATTATAAAAAAATAAGAAAATAAAAATAAATAAAAAATGCGTCGGAGCCTGTGCCATGGAGAATTGTAATATACAAGTGGGAAGGCGTCCGCTGCGTTGCAGCGGGAATTTTCGATAATTGTTTACGAATAATATTTGGGCGGGGTTTTTCGTTGTGAAATCATGATATGTTTTTTGCCAACACGTGTTGTATTGGTTTGGAACAAATGTTGTGTCAAGCTATATTTGTAGTTGTCGTACAACGTCCTTTTTGGAATGGATGTTGTGTTAGGCACCTATGTTGCAACGGGGCTGATTTTGACCCTTATAGATTAAAAGTTTTTTCTGGATAATTTTAAAGTTATTTGATAAGTTAAGGGTGCATTTTGAAAGTTCTTTTATTTAGAAACTATATATATATATATATATATATATATATATATATATATATATATATATATATATATATATATATATATATATATATATATATATATATATATATTAAACTTCAACATTTTTTATAAAATCACACGTACGTCAAAAGTATATCAATATTGGGCTTGTTTTGTTCGCTATCGAGAAAACTTTTTGTCAGTATTTTTTTTATTCAAGAAACCAGTAGGTATCTGTTAGATATTTGGCAAATAAAGTTTGTTATATAAAAAAAGTCGTAAATATTAAGAAGTTCAGGGTGCGTTTTGTAGTTTTCTTTTTTTAGTTGTTTTTGGGCCAGCTTGTATGCGTGGGTTTGTTGAATTTTTTATTCGAGTGATCGTTGAGGGCGTAGGAAATAATATTAGGATTTTACAGTCTTGAATTTCGGTCCACCCAAAATTGTTTTATATAGTTAATTGTTTGTTTGTTTTTCTAGAGTATCCTTTACAACTGGGTGTCGATTTAATTGACTAAAAATCTCATGTCTGCGCGTCTTGTGAGGTGATGGTGCAAAAGGATTAAAGGAAGGTGTATATGAGGACGGGAGATTAAATGTGAATTTGGAGGAGAAATATGATGTGAAAAAGAAAAATATAAAAATATAAGTGTCAACATTATGAAAACAAAATAAAGAAAGTAATTAATTAAATTTTAGTTGTTAATTTTTAAATAAATTATATGAATTTAAGTGTAAACTTTTAACTTTATATGTTTTTTAATAGAGTAAACTGTAAATTATGTCTCTAGCGTTTGGTATTTTTGCGAAAAATGTCTATTTTCTAAAATTATGCTAGATGTGTACTTAACGTTTGGACTTTTTGAAGAATATCCCTGAGGCGCAACTGTAGCTGCAAAGTCGCGTTTTTTGCTAACGATCGTTACAAAATCCGGTTAGTGAGTCCTTATGTGCGTTCCACGTGAAGGTATTTTCGTCATTTCAATTTTCCCGCCATAGAATCCACTTGACAACCCCACTTGCACACCTACCTTTGTGTTGAGGGACATTTTTTGCAACCAAGTTTTCATTCGATCGAATATACATACCAATGCACACCAATACACCGATCAACTTGTTCCCTCACTCCTTCCTTCCTAAGCACACCATCACCTACCTTTCTCACTCACAAGCTACTGTCACTGTTCATCATCTTATTCATCTGAAAAATGGTTTTGTTTTACCTGTGGTCTTCAAGCTGTGGTACGAACATCGTGGACCAACATGAATCCTGGGCGTCGATTCTATGTATGTCCGACCTACGTAAGTTTTACTCTTGATCAAAACATATTACATTTTACGAATTGCCTATGTTTTCTTCATTTTATTTACATTTCTTTCATTTTACAGGACTTCAGCTGTCCGTTCATCAGTTGGGTAGATCCGCAGATGTGCGACAGGTCTCTTGACATCGTCCCTGGTTTACTTAGGACCAAAGATGCTTTGGAAGATGTTTTTGCATTCGAGCAAGAGCGGGCAGACTATGAGGAGCACAGAGCAAACGAGGAGGATACGCGGGCAAACAAGGAGGAGCTTCGGGCAAACATGAAGGAGCAGAGGGCAAACAAGTTGAGAAAATACCTTACCATCAGTTGGGTGTTCTTCGTTTCTTATGTTTACTTGCAAAGTTGACCGGTTGGGTTTGGTCAATGTGGGTTGGTTTTTTTGGGTTTCTGGTAGTTGATGGGTGGTGTTTATGTTAGGTGTATATGAACAATATCTTTTGTTAATGGTTGATTATGTAGTTTATTTATTTACAGGTCTAGTATTGACATAACATATTTTTGTTTATGTGGATGATATTGTTCTCACAGGTTCTTCTACATCTTTGCTTTAGAAGATTATTTTATCTTTACACAAGGAGTTTGACATGACAGATCTTGGTGCCTTTAATTATTTCTTGGGGATCTCTATTACACGTTACACTATAGGGATGTTTCTCTAAAAGAATAAATATGTTATGGAATTATTTGAGCAAGCACATATGCTCAACTGCAATCCTACTCGGACTCATGCTGACACTAAGTCCAAGCTTGGTCCTGAAGTGAGTCCTATCGCTGATCCTACTTTATATCGGAGTTTTGCAGGTGACCTTTAGTATCTTACCTTCAACTGTCCTGATTTGTCCTATGTTGTTGGAATATGTGAATCATAACAATAATATAAACACATAAACATCATCAAGCACGCAGCGGAAATAGATCAAATACATGTAATAATAATTAACCGAATATAAAAGAATATGCGTACCTTTGTGATTTCTAGCAAGAACAAGAAATCAAGAATCAAGAACAATATAAACCCTAAGTATAGGGTTTGTGGAGATCGACTATGGTGTTAATCGAATAGGGCAACACAACGTTAGCAAAAGTATGCCAACACTTCGTTCTCGAACACACGTACTAATAGCGTTTCAATTAGAAAAGCTAGGTTCTTAATCCACGAGCAAGCACTACTAGGTTGAGCCTTAGTTGATCGAATAGGAATCCTATAAGGGTGTATTGGATCGCCTATAGCTCAAAGAAAGAGAGGAGAAGAGAGATTGGCTTGCTAGTGAACCAAGGAATGAGAGAATGAATACATGAGGGCATGTATTTATACTAATCAAGTACCTTGGAGCAAAAGACACAAACCCTAGACCCATAAAGGGTGGGTTCGGCCGAGCATAGCCCAAGAGGCTCCTTCCGGATCCTTCTTGGCTATTATTTCATCTTTAGTCCTTAATCTTTCGTCTAACGGTCGTTAGTGTCCGTTAAGTGTTTATTTCGTGAACTTAATAATTATTCATACTTAATATAATAATTATTAATTAATTGAAACTCATACGTAAAGTGTGCAATCCCGAAGTCTCACGTTCGAATCCGGACATATCACATTAATTTATATACGTAAACTTTAGAGCTCCCACTCGGATATACATTAATGTAATAATGACATTGGTTAGTCTAGCATAACACGCCAATGTCCCCAGAACGATCATGAGTATGGTTTCCTGGAAAAACCACCTTTGAGGATTCCTCATCATACTTATCCTTTTGTTTCTAATACTATGTTAATATGGATATGGATCGAAGTCATTCCATAATTAACTTTCTGTTTCTCGTTATTTATAATTGAGCAAGATTACCAAAACATCTAAACGTATTCCAGATAGACTTTGGGCATGGCCATGCAAACATCTTGTCAACTCTACGAGTGGCCAAACAGTATTATACTTCAAAACAAATTTGAAGGAACAAATTCTTTCTTAACTACAAGCATAACCCATGAACTTTGCATCACTTCTGAAAATACCCCTTATAACCACCAGTTACGGATAGCGTTAGAATATTTTACACAAATGAGCTACATCCACAGCAATTATCTGGTATCTCAAGTCTGAGGATAAATATTCATGATTACTTAAATGACAACATCCATAAAGTACAATCATGTAGTTGGGATTTTGTCCTATATTCAATTGAATATCATGTGAATTTGGCATGTCCTACGCATCAATATACTTAAGTATATTCTACCAAAACTCAGATTTGTCTTAATTTAATGATATTCCCATATCATTAATTGACAACGGACTATTTAGAATAACACAAGTTATTCATGGATTAAACATGCAAATATAGGATTCAACATTATAAATGAAAATAAACATAACAAAATATTTTGTTTCATTAAGATAATAATGTTTACATTATCCTTTATCCAAATATTAATCACAGATTTGCATGAAACTACTAGCTAAACGAAGTCCAATGCCATTGGCATGTTTGGTAAGCTTTTCTTTAGGTAAAGCCTTCGTAAAGGGATCAGCTAGATTATCATCTGTGTGAACTTTGAGTAAATTGATTTCACCTATATCGACTTGTTCTCGAACATAGTGATATCGTCTAGGAAAGTGTCTGGCGCCCTTCATAACTCCAGGTTCAATGGCGAATGTAATTGCGGCAGAATTGTCACAATACAAATTTATAGGCAAATTAATCANACTAGCTAAACGAAGTCCAATGCCATTGGCATGTTTGGTAAGCTTTTCTTTAGGTAAAGCCTTCGTAAAGGGATCAGCTAGATTATCATCTGTGTGAACTTTGAGTAAATTGATTTCACCTATATCGACTTGTTCTCGAACATAGTGATATCGTCTAGGAAAGTGTCTGGCGCCCTTCATAACTCCAGGTTCAATGGCGAATGTAATTGCGGCAGAATTGTCACAATACAAATTTATAGGCAAATTAATCAACGGCATCACTCCAAGCCCCGAAACGAATTTCCTAATCCAAACAGCTTCCATCGCAGCTTCTGATGCAGCAATATACTCAGCTTCTGTAGCAGACATCGCTATTGTACTCTGCTTCTTGCTCCTCCAGTCTACAGCTCCTCCATTACTAACAAAGACATATCCCATCTGAGACTTCGTATCATCTTTATCACTTTGAAAGGATGCATCACAGTAACCTGTAACATCAAGTTCTGCATCTGGATTTCCCCCATACACTAAAAACATATCTTTAGTATTCCTTAAATACTTAAGAATGCTTTTAACAGCATGCCAGTGCTTTCCACCTGGATTCTGTTGATATCGACTGGTCAAATTTTGTGCAAACGCCACATCTGGCCTTGTGCTTTTAACTGCATACATGATAGATCCTACTGCAGAAGCATATGGAACTTTCTTCATGTGTGCCACCTCTTCAGGTGTTGAAGCACATACTGCACTACTTAAGCCATGTTCTACTTGTATTGGCAAATATCATTTCTTGGAATTTTGCATATTGAATCTCTTCAATATTTTATCAATATAAGCACTTTGGCTTAATCCAATTAATCGCTGAGATCTATCTCTATATATCTTAATTCCCAGAATGAATGCAGCTTCCCCTAAATCTTTAATAGAAAAACACTTTCCAAGATATGCCTTGACTTCAAGCAAGCTTGGAATGTCTTTTCCCATGATCAATATGTCATCGACATATAAAATAAGGAAAATTACATTACTCCCACTAGCTTTGTGGTATACACATGGCTCATCAAGATTTTTGGTAAATCCGAACTTTCTGATTTCTCCATCAAATCTTTTATTCCATTGCCGTGATGCTTGCTTCAATCCATAAATGGATCTTTGAAGTTTGCATACACGGTTTGGAAATTTTGGATTCACAAACCCTTCAGGCTGCGCCATATAGATGTCTTCATCTAGGCGACCATTTAAGAAGGCAGTTTTGACATCCATTTGCCAAATCTCATAGTTATAGTATGCATATATAGCTATGAGAATCCTAATAGCCCTAATGTCAGCTACAGGAGAAAAGGTCTCCTTGTAGTCAACACCATATGTTTGGGTAAAGCCTTTAGCTACCAAACGAGTTTTATAGGTGTGTACAANCAGTTTTGACATCCATTTGCCAAATCTCATAGTTATAGTATGCATATATAGCTATGAGAATCCTAATAGCCCTAATGTCAGCTACAGGAGAAAAGGTCTCCTTGTAGTCAACACCATATGTTTGGGTAAAGCCTTTAGCTACCAAACGAGTTTTATAGGTGTGTACAATGCCATCCATATCAGTCTTTTTCTTGTAGAGCCATTTACTCCCAACTACCTTGGCACCAGGAGGAATTTCTACTTCGATCCAGACTTCGTTGTCTCTCATGGATTGCATTTCCCCATTCATAGCAACTCGCCATTTTTCCCTTTCAGGACTATTCATGGCAGCCCTATAACTAGTAGGTTCATCAAGATCCCCTAGTATAGTCTTCTCACACTCTACATTAAGACATAGGCGTTCGGGAGCTTTCACAGGTCTTGTGGACCTGCGAATGGGAACCACTTCAACTTCAGGTGGAGGACCCAGACTATCTGGTTCTTCAGGAAGTTGGCTAGTGTTTTCAGAAGGTGATGCATCTTCTTGATCATCTTCCAGATCATATACCCTCCCACTTAATTCTTGAGATATGAGTTCCTTTTACAATAAATCTCCATACCTTGCAACGAATACTTTATTTTCAGGGGGTAATAAAAGTAGTAACCCATCGTTTCCTTAGGGTATCCTACGAAGATGCACTTCATAGATCTTTGTTGGAGTTTATCTGCTGAGTCACGTTTAACATACGCCTCGCAGCCCCAGACCTTTAGATAAGACAAGTTAGGAGCTTTTCCAGTCCATAACTCATATGGTGTCTTATCCACCTTCTTTGTGGGAACCATATTAAGAATGCGAACAACAGACTCTAAGGCATAATCCCAAAATGAGAAGGGAAGAGTTGTTAGATTAAACATAGATCGTATCATATCTTGCAATGTACGATCTCTTCTCTCAGATACACCATTTTGTTGTGGAGTATATGGAGAAGTAAGGTGCTGGACAATTCCTTCCTTAGCTAGATAATCTATGAACTCTTGACTCAGGTATTCACCACCTCTATCGGATCGAAGAGCTTTAATCTTCTTTCCAAGTTGCAACTCTACTTCTGCTTTAAACACTTTGAATGTTTCAAATACCTCATGTTTATGTTTAAGTAAATAAACATAACCATAACAGCTGAAATCATCCGTAAATGTTAAGAAGTAGCTAGCACCTCTCCTTGACACATGTCTAAGTGGTCCACACACATCTGTGTGAATAAGACCAAGTAGATCAGAAGCCCTTTCAATACGATTTTTAAAGGGTTTCTTTGTCATCTT
>LBNU01004151.1:33724-53085 GCA_014162995.1 Artemisia annua | reverse complement strand
TTTTTTTTTTTTTTTTTTTTTTTTTTTTTTTTTTTTTTTTTTTTTTTTTTTAATATTAGGATTAAATTTTAATGGTCTTTATGTATATATAAAAAGTATATATATTTATGTAAATTTGGTTTTCGGAAGATAGCCAAAACCATATCCAAACTGAAAACCATATTTTTAGTTCGGTTCAGTTTGATTTTGGTAAATTCGGTTCGGTTACGCCCCTAATATTATTATTATTATTATTATTATTATTATTATTATTATTATTATTATTATTATTATTATTATTATTATTATTATTATTATTATTACTGATAAACGGTTAACGCTTTCATTCAGCATTTAATTTGTTCCAAAGTTACTAATTTCCACCCATTTTTTGACTGATAACCGGCTAACATTTACAAAGTAGCTCCATGTCACATATATTTTTTTTTTACTTTTTTTCATTTTTCGACTGATAACCGGTTAACGCTTTCATTCAACATTTGAATTTGTTCCAAAGTTACTAATCTACACTTATTTTTTGACTAATAACTGGTTAATGTTTACAAAGAGCTCCATGTCACATATTATTTATTTATTTATTTATTTTTCGACTGATAACTTTTCATTAAACCTAGTCTCTAGCATCTTTCATTCTTGTTTGGTCTTGATTAACACATTTAGGATCCATTTGGTTTATAAGTGGCGTTGAAATTGAATTTGGATTTATTTTAGAATTTAGATTTGGATTTAGTTTAAGAGAGAGAAATTATTTTTATTAAATAGATTTCAAAATAAAACTTAAATTAAAAATATTATTTGAATAATAAAATAAAAATAGAATGCAAAAGGAGGGTTATGGTTCTCACGAGTTTTTTGCCTCTACGGTGGGGTGTCAGTCCCAATTTGAAAACGCATAAATACAAAACAAACAAGTGTTTTGATTTTCACTCAATTCAATCTAAGTCAAAACCCCCTACCGAACTGACCTAGATTCTAGTCAACAAACCCGAATTTCTCAAAAACACAAATTCAGATACTTGTCAAACTGGTGCATCAATTCCACCCAAATAATTTCCCAATCCTTTTAGATACTCAAATGAGAACTAAAATTCAAATCAGTGATAAGTGATAACGATCTCGACAAACTGAATTAACAAAAAAGAAAAAGAAAAAAAAAACGATATTTGATTAAGATACATAATAACTAATAGGTCAAATCATGAAAAAAAATATCATACTTGTCACCATTTGTTCTTGTGGGTAGCGAACAAATTTTTTTGCTTTTGTGGGTACTTTTCTTTTAAATTCATCATTTTTAGGGTATTATGTGACATTTTTGCTCTTCGGAGGAAAAAAATCTATTATCTAAGAGGGGCAAAAATGTCAAAAAAATTCGCAAAATACCCTAAAAAAGATGAATTTGAAAGAAAAGTACCCACAAAAGCAAAAAATTTTGTTTGCTACCCACAAGAGCAAATAGTGCTAAGTATGATAATTTTTTTTTAATCATTTGCCCTAACTAATAACTATAGTGGTGGGATTGATGGTTGGCACATTTCTCGGTGTAGAAACTGACGGTGGCGCCGAGGTGATGGTGTTTATGGTGATTGTTGTTGTGATGAACTGATGATTTTATGTGATGAGAGAGAGAGAGAGAGAGAGAGAGAGAGAGAGAGAGAGAGAGAGCAACTAACTGATGATTTATTTTGGCGCTTTCACTAGTATTGTGTCTCAGAAAGGATAAAATGAAGATATATTGGGTTTGATTTTGAGGATCTAACCACTTTTGGTAGTTTTGTTACTCCCTCCGTCTCGAAATTATTGTCTATATTTCTATTTTGGGATGTCCCAAAATAATTGTCCACTTTACATTTTAAGTAAGAAAAATATAATTTAGTGGGAGGAATATTTCATTTGAGTGGTCGGGATTTATAATGGCCCAATTTTTATTAAACTTGGTGATTATTGTCTTCTGACAATAATTTTGTGACGGAGGGAGCATAAGGGAAAATAAAGAACTTGAAAACCTATTTACTTTATTTAAAATTTAGGGAAAAGATAAGGATAAGATATGCTAGAAATGATAGGAGGTTGAAGATGCAAAGTGAACAAAGTGGGTGTATGAGTACCACGGGTGTCAGTAGGGTCAACCCAAACCCGATAAGATTATCGGGTCGGGTTAAATTGGATTAAAACTCTTGTCGGGTTGTGTTGACCCGAACCCGATAACCCGATAGTGTTATCGGGTCGGGTTAATGTTAGAAAATTTATGCTACCGGTTATCGGCTCAACCCGATAAGATCCAAAAATCATTATTTATTTCTCCTAATAGTGTTACTGAGTTTGAAACTTCATTATGTATATGACGAGCCAAACTTGCAAGTTGCAACAACTTTTCTGTTGTCCTTATATATTACAACGAGTAACATTTTCCTAGCTTGGCTACTACATCTTGTTTATGATATACATAACTCACATACGTAAAAGCTTCAAGGTTGTAACCCTAGTGATAAGCAAAAGATCACTCATATTATTATCAATAATATTGAAGCTATTTGTTTGTTTATTCACTGTGTTCATACTCTCATTGCTCATACACATTCATACATCACTTACACAAACATCTTCTAAGTGTTAGCTAGTAAATTCCGCCTGCTAGCTAGCATTCACTCAAAGTATCACCCAACATAAGGAGTGTGTTGTAGATCCTCACAAGCAGCCTTTGTAAGGATTAGAGAGAGTTTTCACACTATGCTGTTAATTCTCTCGAAGTCTGAGCCTGTAAGTGCTGAAAATCCCGCTAAGGTGATTCCTTTCACGAATCGAGTCCTGAAGATGTGGGTCTATACTTGGATTCTATCCATAGTATCGATAACTGTCCTTAATGAGACTCGGACGACTGATTTGCCCCACCAAGGTGAATGGAATCAAGACATTCATCAGGAAAACAATCGTAGTAGTCAATTCTCTAAGAAAAGTCCACAATGATTTATTGGAGATTATCACTAACCTTTACCATGCAGCTACCGATGAATGTACCTTAGAGGGAGATCGTTTGTTCCACATGCTCATACAAAAGTCAAAGAAAAGTTCTCATCAAAGATCAAAGCTATGTAAAAGTCAAAGAAAGATTCTACATTGTGAAAAAAGGATCTGCAACGATGAAAGACAATGATCAAATTAAAGAAAGGAGAGCTACATCAATGTGCTACCTCAAAGTCAAAGATGTATGAGCATGTAGAAGGGCGTAAAGATACCAGAGACAGAGATGTTGATGAATGGCAGATAACACCATCACTTAATCACCACAACAACAAAGAACAAAGAACAAAGAACGATGAACGAAAGATTTAAAGATTTTGAAGACGTCTAAAGCCTTGAAAGTCAAAGTTAAAGATAAAGATGAAGACGTCTAGCAACCTTGATGATCGACCCTTAGGGGGAGATTGCTGGGAATACGTTTTACTATTTATCAAGTGTCGGTCACTTGTATTTTGTAATAGGTTGCTTAAGTTATTTATTTCTTATGTTTATGTATAAGGCTTATGTGCAAAGCCCATTTAGGCTAGAAAAAGCCCACGTTTGGAGAGTATGGAAGGAAGGGAGTGTTGCCCTAATCCTTCCCTATAAAAGAACTATCATGTAAACATATTTCTTGTTGGTAATATTGATATCTTAGCTAACCTTTGTCTCTCTACATAACATATCATATTATCATCCATCTCTACATCTCTCTCTCTCATTTCTACTTCTCTCCAAAGGTGAAGCACGGTGGGATCACCCTAGTCCCATGCATCCTAAGGATGCCAACTGGACCCTCCCCCAAAGACCCGACCCCAGGCAATGAGCACCTGTCCCAGTGACTGTACTTATCAGGAGGTAGGCTTTGAACCCTGGCCATTTTCTCCAATAGGCCCCTCGTTGACCAGTCAATCTGAGCATTTGCGGTGGGGGATGGTACCAATTGAAAGCTTTTAGGCCGATGGAGAGATTCGAACCCCGGTCAATTGACATAAAGTTGGAAGCTCTTACCATTGGACTAAAGGCCCATTGGTTCTCTCTCATCTTATATACTAAAAGCTTAAGTAGCCTTATAAATGTACAGTGGTCACAATAAATGGCTCATGAGGGTTGATGGTATGGTATTGAGTATCCACATTGATTTCGACTATTGAAGTTGAAGTGTTGTTGAAGTTATGGGAATGTGAAAGATGTAGTCTCTTCATATGTACAAAAAGAGTTGCACACATAATTATTGTTAAAAACTCTTCAACTTATGAGAAAGTATAAATACCACCGGTTGCTTCACTTTGGTCACGGTTCCGGTTCAGCACCGTCTACAACACCAGAAGAACACCATGCATTGGTTTGGACAGAAAGTGGTCGAAAAGAGTTGGAAGGTACGTCGTAAATTATCGAATGAGCATGATGAATTGTATTTTTATAATTATACTGATATATGATGAAAACCCTGTGTCTTGGCCATGAACTTTCGGCATGCAGCTGGCTCACATTTTATACTATCTAAAAATTTTGCGAGTATTCATTCTTATTAGATTTGTGTTTCTTTTTAGAAATACGAATATTTATATATGCATGTAAAGACAGATCTAAAACTATAAAGTAAAATAAGAACTTTACAAAGTGTATGTGCTGGACATATTGAAGTTGGATAGGAAAGGAAAAAAGTTGCAACCTCATTATAGCATTAAATCTAGGATTCCAAACATTTCATTTCATAAAATTTGACTAAATAAGATTAGAAGCATGAATCCAGAATTTGACTTAATTAAACCTCATGTTTTTCTATTGAGATTTCATGAATATGTATTTGAGCTTGCACTTGATTTGATTTCCGTTTTTTTTGCAGCGCATCTATGAAGAGTTTATGCTCATAAAGATACATCAGTTGGTTCATGGATGATGGGTTTACAAGCAACCTATATAGATGACAACCGTATGTGCTATGTTTGGCCGTATGTGAGGGTTAGATTTGATGGGCCTAAATCGTATTGATCAACGATGACTACTTTGTTGTTGTGGAGGAGTTGAATGTGCATGGGTTACCATACTTAAGTCAATATGTTGAGTTGGATCATCATGTGTCTGAAGTTTTAAGAATAATGTTGATGTTTATGTAAGCTTTTCTTAACTATATAATGATGTTTATTGTAAGTTTTTTTCTAAGAATTTATAAAAATAAAAATAAAATAAAAAAGGAAAAAAAAAGGAGTGTTTTGTGCAACTGTGGATGTACTAAGTAATGAGAATAAAACTTTATTAAGTATTCTTAATCTCATCTGAAAATTTGATTAAGGTGATAGCCTTGGAACCAATATGAATATTGGCCTACATGTTCTACTTTAGGATATAAAAGGCTTGATCAATGTATGCTCGAAATTGAAGGTTTTTGAATCCGTGTTAAAAATAACTATCCTAGGTAACGAGAGTNGACTTCGACAACAAGGTTTGAAGAAGCAAGGTTTCTGTTTGGAGGGTTGTTTCCAAATCAGCTTCAGCGTAAGGTTTCTTTGGGTCTCGGGTTCGAGAGATTCAAAAAGCGTTGAGGGTTTGCTTTACACTACAAGGTCTCGACTGGAAGGGTTCTTTGAAGGTCGATTTGTCCAGGTTCTTGTGACGACGAAGACTTCAAAGGTTATTGAATTTTCGAGTTGTCGAGGTTATCGATACGGGTTAAAGAAAATTCAAGGTTCATTGGTTTTTTCGGGATATCGAAGATCGACAAAAGGTTTGTGGTGTTGTGGAATTTTTGTCAGGTTATCGACGAAAAAGAAGACGACATCGGTTCTTGTTTTCGGTTGAGAAACAAGGTTATACTTCAAAGCAAGGTTGTAGTATGAGATTGTTTTTAACTCTCCGAGGTTACTCAATTGTGCGACAGTTTTGTCCACGGTAAAGTCGTTTTATTGGAGGTTGATCAAAATCTGTTTTGAAGGATTATTCATGTTGTCGGAGTTTGTAAAAGGTTTTCGTTTAAAGCTTCTTTTAAACCAAGAAGACACCACAAGGTATTATATTAAAGTTTTTCTTGTTGTTGAAGACTTTAAAAGGTGGTGGGGTTTTTTTTTTTTTCTTTTGCAAACTGATATCGACAAAATATATAAGCTTGAAGTCTTTTTGTTGTTTGTTGTTAAGATATTTTCAACAAAGTGTTATTAAACTAACAAGGATAAAAGATTCAAGGATTTGTTGATTTGCTAAGAAACTTAGGTTACAAGTTTTGGGCATAGCAAGAGATATCGAAAAATGGTTTATTACTTCAAACGTCTCTTGTTTTTTAAAAGGTCAAAGATTTTTGGAAGGGTTTTTCCAAGGTTTAATCGACTTAAAAACAAGAAAGTTACGTTCTTTGAAGGTTTTGCACAAGGTACTTTGTTTAGTTCGGTGTTGTGAGGTTTATATCACAAGGTTTTAAGAATAACAAAGGGTCGCTGAAAAGAAAGTTCAAGACTTGTCGAGGTTGCAAGGTTTCTTAGATTACAAGAAATTTGTTTTGCAAAAAGAAAGTACGACAAGGGTTACTTCAAAAATCGTTGGGTACTTTCTTGATTCAAGGGTTGTCGATTTGTTGGATGGTTTGATCCAAGGTTCAATCGATATTTGAGTAAGAAAGGGTTTTGTTTTTGAAGGGTTTCTTGGTTTGATCGATTTTTGTAAGGTTTATTACAAGCGTTAAATTGATCAACAAAGGAGACGACTGCAGCGGGGATTTGGAAAAAGTTAGAGACTTTGTATAAGACAAAGTCTTTAGCTAATCATTTGTACTTGAAGAAAAAGTTATATACTTTTCATATGCATTTGGGTAAGAGTCGGTCTGAACATATTGATGAGTTTCATAAGCTGGTAGGTGACTTAGCGGCTATTGATGCTGCTATATCGGATGAGGATCAGGCATTATTATTACTCACATCTTTACCAGCGTCTTACGATAATTTCGTGGATACTTTGCTATATGGTCGGGATACTTTGAAGCTAGAAGACGTGGTCGCGACACTTCATTCTAGGGAACTTCAAAATATGACGGGAGCAAAGGTTGATGGTGGTGAAGGGTTGTTCGTGAGGGGGAAATCTGACCAAAGTGATATGTAGCAGGGTAAAGGTAGTTTGTGGTCAAAGTCACAGGGAAGGAGCATCAAACTCAAGTGTTATATATGTCAGTCTGAGGAGCATTTGAAGAGGGATTGTCCCAGGTATAATCACAAGAAATCTCAAGGTTTTGTTAGGAATGAAGATCAGGTATCCGGTTCTGGAGCTGACGGTTATAACAATGTTGATGTTATGATGGCTATGAGTGTTGAAAAGTTATTTGACTGGATCATGGATTCAGGGGGCTCATACCATATGACATACATGAGAGATTACTTGTTTGATTTTGAGGAGTATTATCAATGGAGAGGAAAAAAGGAGTGAAGTAAAGAGGAGAGTAATAAGAAATTATTTTTTTTATCTTGTGTTCCCGAGTTGGAAAGAAAAGAGAATGAAGTAACAAAAAAATAGCTTTAAAATCAACACCACTCCATTTCATCCCAATTTGGGAAGTAAATTAGAAGAGTAATTTTGATGTAATTTACTATCCTTTACTTTCCTCTCCCCTCCTAAAAAATCTCAGGAACACAATGTTTTTTTACTACCATCCTAAACCTTTCCCTTTCACTCCAAAAAATAAACTCGGGAACAAACATTATCCCATCTCACACAAAAAAAAAACGAAATTCAATATCCAGTAACTAGGTCATAGCAAATGTTTAATAATGTCAGAAATCACTAGATTCACTGCATGTTCGTTCAGCTGCATTGCTTAAAAAAAAGGTAAATCACACAAAACCCTAAGATTTTGTAAGCTACTGACACATGTGTTTATTAAAAAAACTACCATAAAGTACTTACTAATCACACGAACTTTTATGATCAGGAAGAGTTTTATATGATTGTTGTTTAGCATGTTTTCTCATCAACTGATACGGGTGAGCGTAACCATTCATAGATCAATCACATATAATTTACATAATTCTCACTAGGTGTTAATACATAATATAACATATGATGGGATGGCCGGATTACATTTTAGGAGAGGTAATCATGCAAATCTTATTTAAATTTGTTCATAATTCTTTTATTGTAATAAAACAAATTCATTCATATTGAATTTGTTCATCGTGTTCCAGGCTAAAATATCAGAGCTTTCTTTGAACACATGAGTTCGGTAACTTAGAATCTGTTTTTGTTAACAGGTGTCAAATAATGGGTGGGCTGAAGGTGAATGCGAAGGGAAAGCAAGTTGGTCCTTTTCTGCAAAAGATGAAACTTCTGTTGTAAAGAGTTCAGTGGATGTAGCGACTGGTCTGAAGAAGGCATAGGAGCTACCAAAGAGTATAGAAGAACATGAGAATGAGTATTAGTTAAATGCCAGTCTCTCAATTATTGTTTATATACTATGAGTAGATTTTAGTTGCTTTTAACACATAGATAATAGACTCATCTTCCATTTGTGTAGCAATAAGCATACTAAGATTTGTAAATATTAACTGCTGATATGACAAAAATGGTTCCATCTAAAAAGGCAGGAACAAAGGCCCCAACGCACCCATGGCATGACTTACACTGCAATATAGATGGTCAATTTGAATTTTCTTTTTACATGCATGACTAATTAACGAATGATTTAGTTACCTTTAGCCGTCCTTAATCTTATATGATATGTTAGTGTTATATTTTTCCTTTGATTTACCATTTTTTTTATTAGGGTTGTCAGGAAAACGATGAAACAGTTGAGGCAGCTGTACGTGAAGCATGGAACAAGGGTATCACTTAAGCAATAAGATCTCAGTAAGAACAGACATACAATTTAGTTATTGACCATTTAAAGCGTTCGGGACACATATTTTCTGATGAGGAAAGGTTCTCAGGTGACACTATATCAGGATGCTCACATCAGACCCGAACCTAATATGCCAAAAATTGAACTGGATGATGGTTAGGTTTTTGAGTATATTTCCTGTTGGGAGGATATATGTCATGCTTTAATTTGGTTAATTATAATCTATCAGGTTTTCATAATGATTTTGTTTGGCAATATTTTATCACATTCTATTTGTTTGGTTTAATCTATCAAATTTAGGATACATTTCTTAGGATGATTCAGCCAGTTATCGCTTTGCTTACCTTTATTGACATCTGTTTATTTTTGCTGAAAGGTCTGGACCAGAACCGAAAGACAGAAAGATTCAAAAAGCTGACAGAGAGAAACAAAGAAGAGATCGTCTAAATGAGAAATTTATCGAACTGGGAAAGACACTTGGTATGTCAACTCAAGATACTGTTTGCGTGCCTGTTATAAAAAAACAAATCTTCTCATATGATGTTACAAAAATTGTGCTTGATCATTAGTGTTGGCATATTGCTAGAAAATAATACGAACGAAAATCTGATATCGAACGCAATATCCTGTTTCCTTTGTTTAAAGTATTGTTCTGCTTTTGTTTGTGCTATAGGCGATATTATTAGTTAAATGTTAAAAATGTTAAAATATTTGCGCAGATCCTGAAAGACCAAAATTTGACAAGGCAACTATACTTGGTGATACAATCCAGATGCTAAATTATTTCACTACTCAAGTCAGCAGGCTAAAAGTCTGAGTATACGACACTTACTGAAGCAGCTCGCGAGGTATTTTTGTTTTACTAGAATCAGTTGCGGCTGTGAGACATCAACATTGTGGTCATTCACGACTTTTTGACGACCACCAATGATCAAAATCACCGAAATACTTGAAAAAGAAGAGCTGGAGAAAGCTCCTAAGTTCAAGGCTAGACCTTTGAACAATAAGGTATTAATAACATTACGCCCTCTACGTTTGAATTTATATGATATAAGAAATTTTGAATACTTTATGTGGGGTTGAGTTTGTTTGTTTATAGGCGGAAGCAGGTGGGTTGTATGGTTGGCAGATACTCTTATTTGGTTAAGTAGGTGGGTCGTATGGTTTGCGGCTGTGGATAAAAAGAAGTCGACGGCTGGGATAGCGGACAAAGCGACGGTTAAGGCCGAAGATGTTCCTGAAGATACAGTGGAAGCTGTGGCTGGAACAATAAACACCAAGTCACGTATTACTCTTAAAATTTCCGAAGATGGTCAGTCAGTCGATGAATTTACTGTATTTGATAAAAATTAATTCTTTTATAGCTGTTATTATTAGTAGTTTGAGTGATGGTGGCCGATGATGAGAGCTTAATATTGGTATTTGTTTTATATGATTATATCTTATCTTTGCTTTTACGAATTTAGGAAAGAGTTTGATGAGCAGAGAGCACTTGCTGAAGAAGCTGAGAGTACCCGTCGTAAAACATTAGTGAATCGTAAAAATGGTTATCACGAAGAAGAGTGAGTACTTAAATGCATATTTCTTTTTTAAGTTTTAATTGTTGACGCTATTGTTAGTTATAATATTCATTGATCTGTATATATATATTCTATTATGTTGATGGTAACAGATACCCGAAAGGCTTAATTGTTGCATTTAAGTTGAAGAGCACATCAGCTGAAAATGATAACCATGTCAAGTCCGGTGATGCTAAACCGAATTCCATGAAATTGGAGACCGAGACCAAGAAAGAGAGTGAACCAAAGGCTGATGCAAAAGCCATTTCAGAGGCTGATGAAGCTGAAGAGGATAATAAGAAGAATGATACAAAGACTAAAAAAAAGTTTGCTGACATGTACAAAGACAACAAGGATGCTGTTTTACGTGAAGATCTCAAAAGTATTTTCCAGAAATTTGGAATGGTTAAGGTGTGTATGTTATTATCCTGCTAGCTTTTAGATATTCTACTTGACTTGAGACACAACATGGTCCAAATATATATGTACCCTTATTCTTTAAATTGAGGGTGACACACGATATGGTCAGTATACTGAAAGCAGTTCTGCTGCTCCCATCCATATGCACATAGCAACATCCACGCAAGAAGCACGCCCACCCAGCAGGTGACATGTGTCCGATACGTTCGATCAGATTCAAATGTTAGGATATGTTGGTGCGCTTTTTATGTGTGAACGCCTGACAGTTAATTTATTGTATGCTTTAAAGTTGCAGCAGTATTCTAAGCCTTATTTATGAAATTACGATTTTTGAATGATTCAGTAAACATTTATTGATTTACAGACACTAGGGAAGGCCATTGTAAGCATCTATGTTGGTGATCTTGGAACACCATGTGGACCTAAGAATTTAAAGAATACAAAGTAATGAATCTTTAATCTTCGTTCTATATCAGTATTAAATTTAATATCACGTAGGAACCACATGTGTTTGGAAAGGAGAGTATCTTTTCGCATTAGTTAATTGGGTTGGATATGTTACTTTTAACTCAATCACAGTCGCATAGGGTAATTTTATTCAAAAAACCATTACTGTTGTGATTTGCCTCTGGGTATTGGGTCTGCACTATCAATTTGCTGCATGTTATATATGTTGGTCTCTGCAGTTATCGTTCGTTTGGTACCGTATTATGCAATGGATCCTGACACTCCTATATCTTCTGCATTTGTAAGCCATGGTAAAAAAAACAAGTACTTTTTGTCCCATTTTTAAAAAAAATATTATATGATGTCCCAATTTTTTAACTGGGCAAATTGTCAATAATTACTTTACAGCTGTATTATAACTATTGGAGCTATAACTGCGCTTTGCTCGACTTTGATGGGTTCACTTTTGCCTAAGGTGATCACATTTGTTGATTGTAAAACACACTTTTAATGTTGAAACTCAGGTTTTTTGTTCTAATTGAGATTTTCTGTGGTGAAGCCACGAATTCAGATGACAATAGCTAGCGACGTCTTGCTGCCATTACTTTTTTCAGATGTAAATAAACACACCCAAGTACCCATTAAGATCACAATTCTTTCTGTGTTTATCCCTGCCACCTTAGCATTTGCCATGGATGTCGAGTAGTTTGAAGGCATGGTATGTAGCAGCTTTTTCTTCAGAAGTCGCTCAATGATATTTTCTTCGAAAGCTGGCTCATCTTCCCTCCGAACTTCCCCGTGTCGTGAAATCAGTGGTTATGTGAGCAACTTTCAAGAAGTAGTTATTGCAGCAGCCCTGATGATAATAGTTCTGATGGGATGAAACTTGAAGAAAATAAACTATGTAACTTGAGATTAGCTTATTCAACCAATATGCGTGGGATTGTACTTGCCATCTGTCCATATCTTGACTGTTACTTCTTGGCCTCTGCTATGATATATAGATAAAGTAAGTCCAGAATGCAACTTAAAGGTTTGTTCTTCCTTTTATATGGGTGAGGTCGCAATGAGCATCAGAAAGGCAAGTTCGAGTATTTGAGCTTAGTCAAAAATAAATATGTTTCTAGAACCAACCCCTGACGAATTAGGGGCGCTGAGTACAAGGAGTGTGTGTATGAATCAGAGTTAAAACTTCAGTATGTTACAAATCAGAGATGGTGTTTATCAGGCTAAGCCTGATTAGGTTGAAACTAAATAAGCGGGTTATAGCGATCGAAGGTGGTGTTTAGGATATATTGCTAATGATCAGAGGTAGATACATCAATTGTTGTAAATCAGGGGGTGGTATATCAGAAAGTGAAACCACCAACTGATATGGTGCCACTGAGGATACCTAACCCATACCCTCATAACCCCTGATATATGGAGCAAAAGGCACATCAGCTTGTGCACCTCTGAAGGTTGTGTCTGGGGATAGAGAACAGGGGGTATTAGTTTGAGTCTCAGGCTGAACAAAACTCGAACCTTAATCTCCACATCATAACCATCATCAGGGATTAGTGTCTTTCAGCTAAACCTGAGGCAAAAGTGTCCTTGAAACACGTCTCCAAAATGAAGCTGATTTCGTAAGTGGGTTGATCAGTGGACTAAATTCATTGGGTAGGTGTGTTTAAGTGCTATATGAGAGCTTTTAATGCATTTTCAGTGAAAGCATATATGTATTAAGTTGTTGGTGAGGAACTAAGGTAGAAAGATTCAATATACAAATCAATCAGTGGAACTATAAGATTCAAAATGAATCGGGCATACAGAATCAACCTTCACTGAGTAACCAAAAAAACGTGCTTCTGACCCTAAAAAAATACAACCTCTGAACCTTGACACCCCACACCTTGAACCTGTTGCTAAACCCCTGGTGACTGAACTCCTGATGACTGAACCCTTGGTCATATTAAATCAGTACACTTATCCATCAGTATGCATATGTAGTTCTGAACAAAGACTCAAACTCTATAGAAAAGTACCTCCAAATGGGCTTGTGCTATACACCGGGACAGTAGTAACAGAGAATGGTAAAGAAAGAAAGGTTACAGAAGACTTTGAAACTTTTAAATCAATACGGACAAATGTTTATCTTTGTGATATCAGATTCCATACCGAAGCGCTTAATGCATTGTTGGAATCTTGTGAAAAGTTTGGTTTTATTGTTATGGATGGTAACGGGGCTCTTTTTGGGACATTAAGTGGTAATACTAAGGTAACTTAACATAAATTTACCATCTATTTACCAAAGAATCACGGGAGAGGAGGGCAATCTGCTCTAAGGTTTGGTCGTCTTAGTATGGAGAAACGTCATAACTATGTCAGGAAAACCGCTGAGCTTGCTACACATTTTTTCGTTAATCCTTCTATGAGTCAACCGAATGTTTTTGGACTTATACTTGCTGGATGTGCTGATTTTAAAACCAAGCAAAGTCAATCTGATATATTTAACAAACATCTTAAGGAAAAAACACTAAAAGTGGTTGATGTGTCGTACGGGGGTGAGCATGGTTTTAGTCAAGCTATTGAGTTGTCGTGTGAATACCTTGATAACGTGAAGTTTATTCAAGAAAAGCGTTTGCTCGGGAAATATTTTTAGGAGATGAGTAACGATACAGATAAATACGTCTTTACTATGGATAATACTATAAAAGAGTTAGAAATGGGTGCCGTGGAAGTACTTATTCTGTGGGAAAATCTCGATATGAATCGTTACACGTTTAAAAATAAAACATCTGGTGAAATCATTGTTAAGCACTTAAACAAGAAACAAGAGAGTGATAAGAGTAATTTTAGGGATTGGGAGACTGATGCTGAGTTGGAAGTTGAGGAAAATATATCGCTTCTTGACTGGTTTGTTAACGAGTATAAAAATTTTGGGGGTATGCTGAGTTTGTTACAAACAAATCGGAATTAGGATAACAGTTTTGTAGAGGTATTGGTGGAATTGGTAGGATCCGTCGTTATCGTGTTGATTTTTGTTCATTTGTTCAGAGTAGCAATTAACTACTTATCAACTGCCCTTCCACGACTTAGGGTCAAGTTATAACCGAGCAGGATCAAGGAGCTTTTACGAAGGTTAATTTTTGTTTCTTTCTTTTCTTACTTATGCAAGTATATTATGATGATTACGAACAAGCCTTATGTTTAGTTGTATTTGGCTGACCCGTCAACCAAAAAACTTGTGGATACAAAACATAGGCGTGTAATGTGATTATTTTTTAACGACTATTTATGTTTTGGTATTGAAACAGTGGAAACCGCTGGCATTAGTGAGATATCGAGCCATAGACCCCAGCCTCAAGAGTCCGAACATTGCAAGATGGAAAGTGCAGCGCGTGATATAAGGACCCTAAAGAATAAAGAGTAAGAACATCTACATGGATTGCTTCAGTAGATTGCAATGATGATGGTTGTGGGTTATGAAGTCTTTATGCTGGAGCTTGCTAAAGATTTATATCGAGCACCATATGTTAGTTTAATTTATAGTTAGATATACAATGGGTTATTGTGGATCATGTAACTGATATTAATATCGTTCTTGCAGTACAGACATCCTTGATTCCAAAGACGACATCATTTAATAGAAATTGTTTGTGATAATGAGGTTTTAACCCTTCAACTCTACCACTAAGCAATTTAGTAATGGTTGTTGTCGACAGAAAGAATAGTATATAAACATACAGTTGTCACATATGTGCTATATAATAGTGCATGCCAACATTATCCAATTTTATTGTTTGTATGAGTTACGTTGATCACAATAGACATATAACATATCTGATTAATCCAGAACATTAATGCACTATATTTTAACACTGGTAATCACTTTGGGCTTATTGCATTAATGAAACTGTAATGGTATATAAGGTGAAACACAATTTGTTTGTTCAGTCATAATTATCGTTTGTTTAGTAAACAAACANGATACTGTTATATATTAGTATCTATATTAGCAAAGTATAAGGGGTTAATATGTACTTATTAGTTTAGCATGCAATTATAAGTCAAATAGACATAGGAATAGATACGCTTGATTTGCAAGCATTATGTCGGCTGTTACATTCCTTGTTGGAGTTGTTTATGTCGGCAGACATACCCCCTCATCTCTATAAATAGAGGTGAGGGGGAACATTCTTTGTACCGTTTTCTTTTCCGCGTTCTCAATATATAAATCGTTTGGGAACAAGATTACGTGTCGTTTACTTCCTATCGAGTTAAGGTTCTTGTTGTGTGACGTATTCTTCTTTCAAGATCAGTTTTCCGCAAACTAACTTCCAGATTTGTTGGTCGATTACCAACAAGTGGTATCAGAGACAGGTTCGGGTCTCGGGTGGAAGCTAGGTCGATCTTGTTGAAGGTTTATTGTTGTTTAGTATTTAGACAACAAGGTTTTCTTGGTGATCGGAGTTGGGCAGCTGGTTCGGTGTTCAATATCTCGACAACAAGGGTATATTTTCAAGCAAGGTTTTCTGTTTGGAGGGTTGTTTCCAAATCAGTTTCAACGCAAGGTTTCTTTGGGTCTCGGGTTAAAGAGATTCAAAAAGCGTTGAGGGTTTGCTTGCACTACAAGGTCTCGACAGGAAGGGTTTTTTTCTTTGAAGGTCGTCTTTGTCCAGGTTCGTGCGACAAGACACAATTCAAAGGTTCTTGGATTTTCGAGTTGTCGAGGTCGTTATCGACACGGGTTAAGAAAGTTCAAGGTTTTGTTGGTTATAGAAGATCGACAAAATTTCTGGTGTTGTTTCGGATTTTTGTCACGTTGTTGGTGAAGAAGAATTAACGCACCAGGTTCTTGTTTTTGGGTTTTTGAGAAACAAGGTTATACTTCAAAGCAAGGTTGTATTGTTTTGATTGTTTTAAATCTCCAAGGCTACTCGATTGTGTGACGGGTTTGTTCGCGGTAAAATCGTTTTATTGGAGGTTGATCGAAAATCTGTTTTGAAAGGTTCTTGTCTATCAGATTTGTGGTCGACAAGGTCTTGGTGTTCGGTTTCTTGGACGTCAAGGTACTGAAGTTTTCGGAGCATCAAGGTTGTCGAGATTTTGCAAGACTTTTTGATTTACAAAAGTCGGTTTGCAAAGGTTATTTATAATCGACGAGTTTTTTTTTGAGTATCAAGAAAGAAGGAGGATATTCGTTTTTGGCAGATTGTTTAAAAAAAAACGAATACCAACAAAAAAAAGGGTAAATTCTTGTTACATGCATGTGAAGATTTATTTGTAGTTACATGCATGTAAAGATTTCTTTGCTTGTTACTTGTACGTGACACCATTGTATTAAAGAAGGGTTTTTAAATTGAAGCTTTAATTTGTTGAAGTTTATTCGACAAAGGTCTTTTAAGGTTTCAAAGGTTTCTTGTCGTGTTGCTTGGTAGCTTAGATCACATGTTACGGGTTAGCATATAAAGTCGACAAGGGTGTTGTTAAAAGCACACGGGATACTTTGTTTAATTCGGTGTTGTGAGGTTTATATCACAAGGTTATTAGAATAAACAAAGGGTTTGGATAAAAATGATGGGGACCAAGTTTGACATCGAGAAATTTGATGGGACGAATGACTTCGCGCTATGGCAGGTAAGGATGAAAGCTTTGCTGGAACAACAAGGATTAGCTGCAGCATTGGAAAGGTTACCTGCAACTACGATAGCGGCATACGATAACGTCATTCAGAAAAAAGCTTACAGTGCATTGATCTTATGTTTGAGTGATCGGGTCTTACGGGAGATCACCAAGGAGACAACTGCAACGGGGATTTGGAAAAAGTTAGAGACTTTATACATGACAAAGTCTTTAGCTAATCGTTTGTACTTGAAGAAGAAGTTATATACTTTTCATATGCATCCGGGTAAGAGTCAGTCTGAACATATTGATGAGTTTCATAAGCTGGCAAGTGACTTAGCGGCTATAGATGCTGCTATATCGGATGAGGATCAGGCATTATTATTACTCACATCTTTACCAGCGTCTTACGATAATTTCGTGGATACTTTGCTATATGGTCGGGATACTTTGAAGCTAGAAGACGTGCTCGCGACACTTCATTCTAGGGAACTTCAAAATATGACGGGAGCAAAGGTTGATGGTGGTGAAGGGTTGTTCGTGAGGGGGAAATCTGACCAAAGTGATATGCAGCAGGGTAAAGGTAGTTTGTGGTCAAAGTCACAGGGAAGGAGCATCAAACTCAAGTGTTATATATGTCAGTCTGAGGAGCATTTGAAGAGGGATTGTCCCAGGTATAATCACAAGAAATCTCAAAGTTTTGTCAGGAATGAAGATCATGCATCCGGTTCTGGAGCTGATGGGTATGACAATGCTGATGTTATGATGGTTATGAGTGTTGAAAAGTTATTAGACTGGATCATGGATTCAGGGGGCTCATACCATATGACATACATGAGAGATTACTTGTTTGATTTTGAGGAGTATGACGGTGGTAAGGTACTGCTAGGTGATGGCAGGGAATGCTGTGTACATGGGACGGGAAAGGTTCAAGTACAAATGAGGGATGGGTCGAGTTTTGATTTGGACAACGTTAGATATGTTCCGGAATTAAGGCGAAACTTGATATTGCTGGGTACTCTTGAAAAAGAGGGTTTTTCCGTGAAGATGCAGTCGGGCAGGATCAAGGTTATAAAGGGTTCTCTGGTGGTTTTATCAGGAACAAGGAAGGCTAATTGCGTATATACCCTGGACGGTCAGGCAGTGACCGGGAAGACATTGAAGGGTAGGAAGCAGTTAGGAGAATCTCAGACTGGGAAGAAGATCAAGACAGGTAATGTTCTTGATTCTTGTAATCAGAGGTCTACACAACAATGTATGAAGAGTGGGGTCGCCAAACATTTGGGTGTTGCAGGGATACAACAACAGAATGGGTTGGTTAAGAAGATGAACGTTACACTCTTGGATAAGGTACATTGTTTTCTGATACAGTCTGGTCTGTCCAAGGTTTTTTGGGCAGAGGATACAACCGGGTCTACATATCTAGTGAATAGGTCACCATCATCAGCGATTGGATTCAAGACACCTATAGATATGTTAGGGTTTTTCGGTTGGCTTGCTAGTAATAAGCAAGGGATGCTTGAACCGGTTAAGGTCAAGTGCATATTCCTGGGATACCGTGAAGGTATGGTGGGTTATCAGCTTTGGAGGTTATATGACGTTACTTCAAAGGGAGTGCTTTACAGGAATATGGGTTTCAATGAGAGTGGGGAATACAAGAAAACTTTCATTGGTTCTGGTGTAGGTACGGGTTCAGTGCAGGTGTTGTAGGGAGTTGAGTTTGAGGTGGAACCGCTTGGGGATCATACATTTGAGGTGGAACCTCAGGGCAATGTTGGTCAGGTAGCTAGTTCACAGGAAGTGCAAACTCAGGATTTGATAGACTATCATTTAGCACGTGATAGGGAGCAACACTCAGCACGAGAACTAAACAGGCATAGAGAAGACAGTAATGTGGCTGCTTTTGCAGTTGCTGTAGTGGAAAAGATATACACACATGAGTCATTGACTTTCAATGATACAGTTACTTGTGAGGTGATTTCCAAGTGGAAGGCTGGATTGGAAGAAGAAATGGGTACTCGGTTAGATGTGTGTGTGCTCAGCAACGGTTGCAGGAAAAGCAGTAACGACAGCGACCATTACTGGGAGTATACACCAGGTATTTTCATACGTCTATTTCTCTATATAGATGGTATGGTTTTTTCTTGCGGATGCAAGGCTGAGATCTGGGATACCAAGGGATTGCTGAATAAAGCAAAAGGAAATATACTTGGTATGGAGATCATCAGGAATCAGAGTGGTAATACTTTGAGGGGGTCACAGTCCAGGGTTCACAACGGAAAGTTGGTACAAACTTTGTTGGAGGGACACTCCATACTGTCGTTGGAGGGTAGTCTATCAGGGGACTGTGATGTGGAAAAGAATGGTAAGTGGTCATATATATATGCGGTTGGAAGCCAGGAGTATCAGATGGTCTGCACGAGACCTGACATAGCATCTGTAGATGTGGGTATGTTGGATAGGTTCGATCGTGGATTACAGACAGACGTACAGGTTTTTGTGGATTTTGACTA
>LBNU01004150.1:2028-14513 GCA_014162995.1 Artemisia annua | reverse complement strand
TCGCGACGATTCCTGCTGAGGCTTCGTGAATCGGTATATCGGTGGGATTAAATAGGTGCATTTATCGGGATTGCATTTTCAGCAAGTGTCAGGGATTTCTTGGCGAGGTTTTAAGTCATTCCCGGCAAGGCGATTTTCCGGGTTCGTGTTTTGCTATGTAAGAAATAATAAAAAATAAAATAAATAAAATAAATTAAAATAAATAAGTGATTAAAATAAGTTTAACGGCGAGGTTTTTGGTATGCCTGTCTGTGGTGAGAGAAGTGTGGCGTGGCCGGTCGACCATGTTTGACCCGCGGATCCACCAAAACCCGAAAAAGATTGGTGCCGATTAGCCTTCTATTACGGCGATAATCGGCCTTGTGGCCTTTTTCTGCAACACTGATGTATATGTATGTTTTGGCTCGTGGTTTTTCCTGGCCGTCTCCAAAGCGTACGAGGAAGATTGGGGTGGCCGGATACAGAGTAGTCGTTCAAAGGAGCGCCCGTTGCCGCTTGGTACCAACGAGGGGTTGAGTTTGGTTAAAAAGCGGTTGCGTGTCCAGAGACGAAGTCTTAGTTTGGTCGTTAAAAAGCCTGGTGGAGGGTGTGTGTCCCCACGTATGGCATCTCATAACGTCGTGTTACCCCAAGACACAGCCATCAGTGCTCGGCCGAAAGTGTATCGGAGGGCCCGACGGTGCTGGGTGGGAGTTGTATGGGGGCCCGAGTTTTACGGTTGCCCGGGGATGGGGTGGGTTTCACGATTACGTTCAGTGTTCGTATTCGATCACGTTTCAGCTGAGGGATGAGAGGCATACTAACAAATTACCACACTTGTTCTAGTGTTATGGCTACTGACGGTTAGCAGAATGGTGAATTAATTATACTCAAAGCAAAAAAGGTGCGGTTGACCTAGTAGGTTAACCACGTTACCTTATATCAGCACTACGATCATATTTCGTATCAATAATACCAGACTTTCGAAGCCCGGTTGGTCAGGAAGTCCTAGGGGGCGTGTTTTTTAACATCAGATGGGGGATGGCCGGGGCACGTATACAAGATGAAAATATTCATTCAAAGAATACCCCTGAACACCGATTGAAGGAGCGCTATATCAACTATCATGCAGTTAAAAGCAAGATCTTGATTTGCTCCTTATGGTACAGAATGCTGAAGAAAGAAAATTTCCCAAAGGAAAATTAAGCAAAGTGAACCTGAGACAGTTAAGCACAGGACATAGAATTGCCTAAAACTTACAAAAGTTCAATCTGAAAATTCACAAGCAAGCAACAGTGTGAACATCGTAGATAGCGAAAATGATGATATGATTAAGAAGAAGAACTCTATCATTCCCTGACACACTGCAAGCAGCATTCATCCATTGTTGCATTGGATTTACACATCTGCCTATCAGCATTTGCTCTCCTAGTTGAAAATCACAAGGCTAGGAGTGAAACTTCATCATTCATTCATTTGAAGCAACTTATCAAAGATTGACAAAAAAAACAATAAAACAACTATATAGAATACAAGTCCAGCTAGGCAGAAGAACAAGAATGTAAAAGAAATCCATTATGGGTTATCTAAGAAGCTTCTATGAACCAAATATGACTGACAAACTTTGAAAGTTTGAAGCTAGAAGTAATGGAAACTAGCCCATGACTTAATTATGACTCATCGAAGTTCATCATGTTTCACAAAGGCTGGGAGGGTGGATGCATTTACTGTTTGCCTGGGAGAAAGAATACCCATCCAGACTAACCTCACAGTGATGTTGTCTACAAGCATAAAGTCCATGAAATACCTAAAAATTAGAGAATCTGATAAGAAAGAACTCAAGCTCAGTCTTCGGAAGAGCAGTTGAAAATTAAGGGAGGAAGAAGTGAAGTGTTTGAAGACATTCCCAAATCTCTAAGACTTATGCAGATGAGAAACTTATTGATTTGCATGAGAAATCATAAGTTTAAGGGAGGATTGTTGTGAAAAAGTATACATTACCCACTGATAGGCTTGTGAAGACACTGCTGAAGAATCCACTGCAGTGGAAACTCGTAATTACACTGCTAGTATTATATATACCACTGCTATTAGATAGACTTATCGATTCGTGTATAGATAACTTATAAGAATAGATCTTGTGTATATTCTATTTAGCATATCCTTACATACTATCTTTAAAGGACTCCTTTGTTCTAATAAAAGGAATCCTAGGTCATCTCTAAGCTTACTGAAATTATTCTAGAGAGTTTCAAGGTGTAACCCTAGTGATAGCTAAGATCACTCGTATCATTATCATTAATAATATTGAAGCTTTGTGTTACATACTAATGTTCTCATTCATAATACATCACATAAACAATCATCTAAGTGTTGCTAAGTAAATTCCGCGTGCTTAACAACATTACTCAAAGTATCTCTAACACAAGGTGTGTGTTTAGATCCATCATCCCAAATGGCTTTGGCCTCAGTGTTGAAGTTGATCAATTTGTAGATGTCCTTGGGTAACCCTTGCACCACAATGTTTGAGGCTCGAATGTCGGCATCATATCGTTTCTTTTCAGCTTCACTTAGATCATTGTAAGTACGAGGTCTGTCTATACCAAGTGTGACTGCCCCATCTTCACCAGTGGAGATAACATTTCTTGTGGTGCCCATTTGAAATGGCCCTTCATCAATTGATCTCAGAATGTTTTCCCCATTTTCTTTGCCCTGAAAATACAACCGAATTCTTTGTGACCAAGACTCATAGTCGGTTCTATCTAGCATAGGGGGTCGAGTATCGGACCCAACAGCTTGGATGTCATCAATTGATGTAACAGTTGTCATGATGTGATCTTAACGGGATATTACAACTCGTGACTTAAACCGAAAAATAGATTCTTTCCCGGGATTTTACTAAAGTCAACAGAGGAAACCGAAAGATAAAGTATGGATTATAAGCTTGTAATGGAGAACTTAATCACATTACAAAAAGTTAATCGCCAGACAAAACTTAAACGCCACACAAAGATAGTCGCCACAGGAGTTAATCGCCAGACAAAACTTAAACGCCACACACAGATTGTCGCCACAGGAGTTAATCGCCAGAGACGATAATTGCCACAAAGATAATCTCCACACAAGTTAAACGCCAGAAAATTAAACGCTACCCAAAGTAATCGCCACTTGAGTTAAACGCTTAACAGAGTTAAACGCCACAACAAGTTAATCGCCACTAAAGTAATCGCCAGAAAGTCACTACAGTCCAAACAAGTCACTGTCAACTTGTACTTAATCGCCACGAGATAATCGCTGCTTTGTACTTAATTGCCACCAAGAAATCCACAACAGAGAACTTAATCGCCACTAAGAAACGCCTACTAAATCCTTCACCAAATCAAACCAATGACTGATATGACTATTCCAACACAAAACCTATGTAACTACAACCCTTGTAAGCATAGAAGTACAATCAAAACACATTCTTAAACATCACAAAGATCAAACCAAGGTGTTTTCTAAAGAAGTTTATTCTAACCAAATACAACCACAAAAACCACCACAAATCCGTGAATCTAAGGCCCTAAGATGAAACCTAGGCTCTTGATACCAATTGTAACATATCACATAACATCAAATGCATATGGTGTTCATGGTTGAATCGTTCCAAGATGAAAGAAAAGAATAACAAAACTAGAGAGAGAAATTAGAGAGAGAAAGAAGATGGCACCAAGAGAGAAAACCAAAAAAAAGAAAATAGATTATGAGAGGTGCACCCTCTCCAAGGATGGAGAGGGTATTTATATGTACATGAGAGTTTTTGCCACTTGGGCTGCGGATCGGGCTGACAGTGGGTAAAGACCCGACCCGACTCCGCGAATACTAACTACTTCTATTCTACGTTCTACTAACTAATTTAACTACTACGAGCTAAACAATGCTTAATCATACTTAGGGTGACCGAATCTTTCTTATACAAAAATCGTATTCCTAACAGTAGGACTCCTAATTCGACCCCATTTTAGCAAAGCCTTCGCTAGCTTTTGTATTTTTTCATCGTCTCCTTTTAGCAGTGGATGTTTCACCAAGATTAACACTTTGAGATGGCGGATTTTTGCATGACTTTTGACGGGGTTCATATCCACCACATTCTTACACTAGTGTCTTTTTTTGGGCTCATGTTGGCGAGTTAACCATATTCTCCCATGTTGGTCTCGATGGGTCTGGAATAGAAACATCAACTATATCATCCATCTTTATGTTATACAACACTCCCCACTTTCTACGACTAAAAAAAAAGGTATCCATAAATTTCTAGTAAAGATCAAATATTTCTATTTTAAAATCCCATTAAGAACCCACTGTGACATATTGTGCTCATGTCTTTCAAGTTGTAAATTAATATCAATGTATGTTTGTTGCATTAGATTTAGTGGGTTGAAAACTATTGAAATGAACATGTTGCAATGATTGACAAATTGAAAACAAGAACAATGAATGAAAAACATTAGATTTAGTGCGTTGAAAACTGTTGAAATGAACATGTGGCAATGATTGACAAATTGAAAACAAGAACAATGAATGAAAAACATTATTTAGGCAAACAAATACAATCATATGAACAAAAATACTATTAAGATCGATTACGACTTACCATGTTATTCAAACTCAAACTTCGTTCGAAAAAGTTAAGTACAACTGATGCAGCCAACACAGAGAAGTCCAAGCAGTAGCCGTCAGCTCCTAACTCTAATGCCTACAGGAAAAAATCTTCACAAGGCTAAGATTGAAAGTCAGGGTCGGTGGTTTATAGTTGTAGAAGATGATTCCATGCTTGAGAAACAGAGAAAGAATAGTTGTTGAGAAAGAAAGAGTTGTCTAAAGTTTATTTGGAATAATGATCGGTCATGTAGGACTATAGGAGAATAACAGGGGTATAATAGACTTTTGATAATTATACTGTTTGTAGCATTAAATATATAGAAAATAATTATTTGGATATATTAGATAATTTTAGGGTGCGTTTGGTGTGTGCCAATTGGAATCAGGGAATACTTTGATTTCCATGTATAGTTGTTTGGTTAGTTAACATTGGAATTCAAAACCGGAATGATACTAAGGGTGCGTTTGGTTCGTAAGTGGGATGGGAGCAGGATTCGGATTTGAGAAATGTTTGAAAGAAAATGAGGAGAGAGAAAATATGTAGTATATATAATTTATAAATCAATATTATATTTAAACTATTATTTATTATAAATAAAAGAGTGAGAAAAATATATAGCTATACATGAAAGTCACCCAAGAGGTGTGGTTTAAAAAGTGATTCGAGAGCCCACCACTTCTCCTCACATAATTTATACTACATTTTTCATCTAATTATACTACCTAACAACATTTATAAAATTGATATCTCAACTTATAGTCATTCTTATTCCACCCCTATATCAAATTCATACCAATTATCATTCTGACAACAAAGGATGTATGCAATTATAAACCCACTACAGAAAGGCCAAAATGCTTTTTACTACCCTGAATTTGATCAAGTAGAACTCCTACTGCCTTAAAGTATTATTGGTACCTTATAGTACCTTATATTTGGTTATTTGGTTCATATACTACCCTAGCCCTAATTAATATAGTTACATGACTTTCACATGTCATACTAGCGTTAGTTTTTAACAGGGGAAATTGGATGTGAGATTTAGCTAGTGACATTTGTTCCTTACTTTTTTTGACAATTTTTTTCTTGCATGTCATCGAAGATTATTACCCACTTCTTCAATATTGATCCTAGAACGGATTATTACTTTTGGAAAGGTGTTGCATAATTATTTATTATCACAAGTATTAAAGTGGCATCATAAACAAACATTTGGTCTTTTTTTTTTTTTTTTTATTAGCTTTCTTGTAGTCTATATTTTTCTTTGTGCCCTTTGTTTGTATAACCATTTTCATTTGTCACTATGGCGGATGAAATTCCATTTAGATCATTGACAATAGAGGAGCAATTATATTTCACTAATAGATTTGCTTCCTATCAATCCAATGAATTTTTATGTGATCTTAGTGACTGATGCGTGGATTGCGATCTACGCAAAAGGTTTTACTTCTCAAGGGATATTGAGAAGCTTGCAATCCCCACCAGGCAGTGTACCTGACCGATGTAGTATAGTGAGTGGTAAGTACCGGGGGATTGATCGTTCTCTTGGGGAATAGTGTTCGTTAGGATTGAAACTAATCTAACTAGGTCTAGAGGTGAGGGATGATTCTTTTTGTATTTTTATATTTTATGAAAGCAAGTAGATATCTCGGGTATTGGAAGAGTGGGCGGAATTAATTGCTAGTCAACTAACCCAAATAACTACAAATGCAATAAAAATAAAATAACAAGAAAAGTACATGTGAGAACTTCTAATATGAGGAAAAGCGTGTTTACTTAGATTTCATTACTCCCTAGTTATCTTTCATTGATTAATTGGTTTGTCACAATTGCATGGGTGAAGGGTTGCATTCCTTAATACCATTCGTGGGGCCGTGTACGATCTTCCCCAACTCTATAAGCTTCTATATCTTCCTATGACGGCACTTTAAGTATCCTATCATGGCCTCATTAATAGTTACTTATGCATTTAATACAACCAATAAAACCGTAGTACACATCTGATTACGTTTCTNAAAAAAAAAAAAAAAAAAAAAAAAAAAGTTTTTGTGTGTGTGTGTGTGTGTGTGGTGCCACTTTAGTACTTGTGATAATAAAAAATATAATGCAACACCTTTACAAAAGTAATAATTCGTTCCAGGATCAATATTGAAGAAGTGGGTAATAATCTTCAAAGACATATAAGAAAAAAAAATTGACAAATAAAGTAAGGAACAAATGTCACTAGCTAAATCTCACATCAAATTTCCTCCGTTAAATACTAACGGTACTATGACATGTGAAAGTCATGTGACTATATTAATTAGGGCTAGAGTAGCATATGAACCAAATAACCAAATAAGAGATGCTATAAAGGTACCAATAATACTTTAGGGTACTATAAGTTCCACTTGATCAAATTCGGGGCAGTAAAAATCATTTTGGCCCTAAAGATAAAGAAAACGGAGATGATTTGAAGGTCTATTGATATTCCACTCCCACACAGGCCACAAGCTACACACCTCCAGCCAGCCAGTAAAGAAGATCCCATGAAATGAATCAACAACATATAATATTCTCCGATGAAGTCCTAGTCAACGGCTATAAAACGGCGTTGACTTTATCAACCGACGGGATACTCCGGTGGCATGATACAAACAATGTCCTTCATTCCCTGTCCATTGAGGAACAAGTCCTCGGAGTATCAAATGCTGGACAACATGTGATACTTAAGTCATTTGTTAAAGAGGATGGGTTTTGTTTTGGAACTAGTTTAGTCAGGAAGACCTTCGTTTTCGAGCCCTTTTCGCCTCATTCGTTGCGCATTTTGTTCGATAAAATTCAATCCTACATTCACTCTCTAGGTAATTCTAATGTCATTCATCTTAATTACTGTAGTTTAAAGCGATTAGGTCGTAGAATAGCAATGTAGTTTTTCAAATGTACCGATTTGGTACATGAACTTTCAAAAATTTGTAGAAATGTAACGAACTTTTATAAGTAAGTGTTCTAATTTAGTACATGATAATGACGTGTCATACCTGAAAGTCTGACACGTGGCACTAGGCTGATAGTCACAAGCTTTTTACCAGTAGGCCTGAGCGTGGTTGTTGTTGTTTATAGGGTATAGCTACTTTAGTTGGTAGATCATAGATGTAAGTGAAAAAGTATACAATGATACAAGTAACGACACATCTGGTAAACCCAATTGATTATGGGTAAATGGTATCCAAATAACAAGTTTTTTTAACTTTTTTTTTAGAACGGCAAACACAAACTCACGTAACTGAACTTGACCCACAGTTGGAAATCACGTTAACTAAACCTGGATACCGCCTCAGGCTAAGAGCATCTACAATACTCTTTGTTGGCATGGTCCCCTGAACTAGGTGTCATTTACAATGCTCCACCTTGGTTTAAAGCTACTCAAAGTATCATCTGCAGAAAAAGCAAAAGATGCGTGCCAATAAAATTCACTTCGAGTAAATTATTACTGAGGGGAACTCTATTCCATCTGCTATACTTCTTGGGTCAAATGCATAAACATGAATAGTTACAATAAGATATGACTGTCTCTCTTTTCGTTTCTGTTTCATGAAAGTAATTGACATATAATTCATTTCTCATCTTTGCTAGTTTATTTTGGAGTTGTCTCTAAATTTGGGTTATCTCCTGATATACATTAAGCTCCGACTAATTTCATACGTCTTAGATTAAGTATTCTTATTTCGTCAACATTCCGGCACCAAACACTTTCAATTCTGTAAGATTATGGCCTCTATGTACCCATTTGCTAATATAGCGGTAGGGATCAGGCCTCGGATTGGTTTTTCAGTAAAGATGGCCTAAAACCTTTAATCTCAACATCCGTTTTTTCATTTCCAACTTTTATTTGTTTATAAGTTTGTTTGTTTGTTTATTTATTTCCATGTATAGTACTTCTTATTCTTATTACAATGGTTGTCTCGGCAGGACGCCCGAAGAGGCTGTTTGTATTTGTTAACCCATTCGGAGGGAAGAAATCTGCTTCCAAGGTTTTTGCAAACGATGTAAGACCAATACTTGAGGATGCTAATATTGAATATACTTTACAAGGTTTGTTGCAAGTGCAGCTGTTAATATTTGAGCACGTATTGGCCATTTTACTAATTGTAGCATAATCATTCTCATTCCTGTTTTTTCAATCTCAGAAACCAAATATCAACTTCACGCGAAGGAAGTTTCTCATACATTGGATCTTACAAAGTATGATGGAATTATTTGTGTTAGCGGAGATGGGATATTGGTTGAGGTTGGTATTTTTTANATTGTAAAACACTCTTCTTGGTAGGTTGTTAATGGATTACTGGAAAGAGAAGACTGGCAAGCAGCACTGAAGATGCCAATTGGAGTTATACCTGCAGGTCTGTTCACGACATCATCACTATTGTTATTCCTCTCCCAGTGCCTTCTGGCTTCTACATTTATTTAGCATGCATGGTGTAAGTCTCACCAGTTATCAGTTTCACGGAGTTATTATGCAATCTGTTTTGAATTTTCAATGTCTATTTCTTAGGTCACTATCCTACACATGCAGAACACCAAATCTTGAGTGGTTACTTTTTAGCATTTCAGTTAAAGCACTTGTTAGTTCAAAGTTTTGTTCTGGTTAATAAAGTATAAACCATCTATTTTCTCTCTATTTCTACGTGCCTGCTTTAATGACTGTCCATAACCTCTTGTTTTTATAATTAAATCTACCAACAAGCCTTTGTTCAAGACTGATTCGAGCTAGCTTATAATGGAACTCCTAGGAACTAAAAGAACCAGCATACAATCCTACCTTAATAGACTTGTTTACATGACCCGTGTTTTTACGTGCTACTTTGTGTAAGGTCATATTTGTTGTTAAGTCCCCTTGTACGTATGCTCAGGTTAATATCAGCTCACCTATCTCCTTTGATATACCTTTTTTGTGTAGTTCTCTAAGTTCAAGTGGAATAATATTGTGTTGTGGCATTGGTAGAGCAGTTCCCTCTGCTATTAGTTTCGAAATTTGAAACCTGATGAGAATTTTTTCCTGAAAAGGTACTGGAAATGGCATGATAAAATCTCTTCTAGATTCGGTTGGTCAGCCATGTACAGCGGCTTATGCTATGCTTGCTGCAGTCCGAGGTATAATTTTATTGACAATGTCTTTTGCAAACCTAATTTTGTTTATCAGTTGAATAATTTGTTGCTCCATTATTGGCAGGGCATAAACGCTCTCTGGATGTAGCCACAATCTGGCAAGGGGAGACTAGATTCTTTAGTGTCTTGATGCTTGCATGGGGTACAATTAAAGTATTTAACTTTTAAATTCACAATTTTGTCTAACTGTATGTAAAATTTGTTTTTCAACTCTTTAACTCGGTTCTGTTAGTTAGACATGTGGTAATTAATTTAGAGTGCTAATCAGTTCCTTCCCCCCCCTTTTTTTTTTGTAAAGGACTGATAGCAGACATAGATATTGAGTCGGAGAAGTATAGGTGGATGGGAAGTGCTAGAATGGACATCTATGTAAGTTCTGTGGTTACGTTTTTTGATTTCTTACTAACACTGAAAAAATCTGCATTTGAGTTGATAGTTTGTATCATCCCAAAACGCTGTCATCTATGTCTTTGTCTTTCTCTCTCTTTCTTGAACTCATCCATTAATGTGTATATTATCAACAAAGTTGTGTGAACTAAATTTGACAGTTATTTCTTGCAACAACTTATGCAGGGTCTCCAACGAGCTCTAAAACTACGGAAATATAATGGGTGTATTTCTTTTGTACCGGCACCTGGTTTTGAAGATGTCGGAGAGCCAGTTAGTTTAGGTGTTGTTGAATCTATGGAACCTCTTAAGGCTCGGCAGCATAGTTACCAAGGCCCTAAGGTTGACTTCCCGACTTCATGTTGGAGAAAGCTCAATGGTCCGTTTATTGGTGTATGGCTTCAGAATGTTCCTTGGGGTTCTGAAACAGCCAAGGCTGCACCTAATGCTAAGGTTTGTTTTTTCTTATTATTCAGTATATTTGAGCTGTAGAAAAACTTAATCCGTGGGTGCTAGTTCACTCATTAGTACTAGATACTGAATCGGCCATTTTGACACTGCATACGACACCCCTTCCTATGTTGTTGGGCATGTCAATGTGACAGGGTAAGGTATTAATTGGTTAAGGTTGAAATGAGCACTTATTTTTCGTATTTTATTGGTTGTTTAGAGGTAATTTGTGAGTTAGATGTGATTACAAAGAAAATATTTTTTTAGTATAATATTCGAAGGTTTTTAGGATCTAAGATGTAGGTGTTAGAAATACCCTTTGGGCAACTTTAGTCCTGTGATACCCCATTTGTGATACCCCATTAGAGATATAACGCAACGCACCCATTTTGACCCTTATTCTTTTTAGCTAACTTTTCTTTCAATTTTTACCTTTTCGACCCGAATAAACCATAACCTAACTCACCCTTTGGTAAGGAAATGGATGAAGTTGCCACTTCTAGTCAGCTTTTCACTTTTTGAAGGCCTCTTGGCTTTTGCAAACGTAGCTTTAAGGCAGAGGGTATCCTCTGAAATATGCTGGCATTTATACTTTTTGAACCTTACCATGTTTCATGAACTTATTTCAAAGATGTTATTATATTTTCTAAAATAGACCGAGGGAAGTTAATTGTAAAATATGATGTTAGACTACAGAAAATTGTTATGATATTGACTTTGTCAAAATCTTTTTCGTCCAATTAATTAATCTGGAATAATTAAGAAAGAAAAAGGTTATAGATGGTTCATATTCTTGGCACCACATGACTGGTTTGAGCCTTGGTTAACGGATTTTTGATATAAAAATCACTAACTCTAAATTGCCTTATAGTCTTGAAAGCTGAAACCACAGACAAGGTGCCCTATAGGGGTTATGCACTTTCCTATCTTAAAAACAGGTCTCAGGTTCAAACCTCACTAGGTACACATCTTGGTGGCCAAGGAAAGGGTTGGAAATGATCACGGGGTAATCCCGGTTAGGCCGTATTCATATGAGTCAGAAATCCCCCTTCCCCGGTAACATGAAGAGGAAATACAATCGTTTGTTTACCCTTTTTTCAGTCTTAAGAGTTGAATGGTCACATTGTTAGTATATGCATTCAATATTTTGACGACAGGACAACAGTATAATTTTTGTTTCTTTGACGTATGGAATCCATATTGGACTTAACAAGGTTTTAAACTTTTAATTACCCGTGTGATGCGGCGGGATTCAAACAATTTTGTACGATAAAAACGCAAATTATAAAATTTGATATGGATTTGAAGCCTATTCTAGTAACAAATGTAATTTATAAAAATAAATAGTTGAAAGTTAAAATTAGAGGTGGCAAAACGGGCGGGCCGGGCGGGCACGAGCAACAGGCTAAACGGGCACCGGGCTAAACGGGCACGGGCCAAACGGGCGCATGTTATACAAATTGCTTTAGAAAAGACCCAAAACGATGAACTAAATTCCTCAAACGTAACACCTTATTTATAATTAAAAAATTAAATGTATTACATGTAACACCCCAACCCGACAAGGGTAAAAGTATTACAAATATGGTGTCATATCAGAAACATACATAAACATAAGTAAAAGGAAGTTTTATCATAAACAACCAAAAGAGAGAAAGTCAACATGACTTTAAGTTACATAAGTTCCCAAATGAAATTCTCCAACAGAAACGTAAACGGAAATAAACTGAGTCTTGAACATAGTATTAATATTCCAAGCTAAGATGATCTAAGGTAAGTCCACTCTTCACTCAATCCCATAAGCAAACCCCAGCTCCTAGCTTAGATACCTGCCGCGGAAGAAAAGAAATGCGGCTGAGCTTTACAAGCTCAGTGA
>LBNU01004148.1:68417-98099 GCA_014162995.1 Artemisia annua | reverse complement strand
AAAAATATTTACCAGTTACCCTCTAGTCACATATATACACAAATGCGTGACAAATATTTTACAAAATGGTCACACAAATCGGATCAAGTGTGGCTGTTTATTTAACGCTGGTACATTTAGTCACGCAAAAATGTCACAGTGTGACCGTTCAAAAACGACCATGTGTGACGAAAGGTCATTTTTGGCCTAGTGTAGTTACGAATAGTTATTAAATTCATGAAATGCACACTTAACGGTACCTAAGGACTGTTAGACGAAAGATGAAGGACTAAACTTGAAATAGAGTTCAAGAAGGATATGGAATGGGCCCCTTAGACCCATGAACGACCAAACCCACCCTTTATGGGCTAGGGTTTGTGTCTTGTGCTCCAAGGGTGAGAATAGTATAAATACATGCCCTCATGTATTCAGTTTCTCATCCCTTGATTCACTTGCAATCATATTCTTCTTCTTCTCTCTTCTTGAGCCTAGAAATCGAACTACACCCTTATAGGGTTCCTACTAGATTTCCTAAGCTCAAACCATTCCAGTTTAGTTGATCAACTACACCCTTCTAGGGTTCCTACGTGATCTTCTAAACATTGTGCTTGGATTGCTCGTGAATTAAGAACCTAGCTTTTCTTATTGAAACGCTAATAGTACGTGTGTTCGAGAACGAAGTGTTGGCATACTTTTGCTAACGTTGTGTTGCCCTAATCGACTATCACCATTGTCGATCATCATAAACCCTAATTAGGGTTTATATAGTTCTTATTCAATTTCACAAAGAGGTACGAATTTCCTTTATATTCGGTTAATTTCAATTACATGTATTTGATCTATTTCCGCTGCGTGCTTGATGATGTTTATGTGTTTATATTATTGTTATATTTCACATATTCCAACAGTGGCATCAAGAGCCGTTAATACGTTGTAATTAATTACTGAAACACATAATATTCAATCATTATGATTATTACATGCTTGGTGTTCTTATGTTTTTTTAAAAAAAATAGGGTTTTGAATTTTGTTATAAAACTTGTAGAAACCCTAGGTTGCATGTAATCTTTATGTGTATTTAATGGATATTTGTGATATGCCATTTTGGTTATGCGTTCCTTGACATGATTATATGATTATAATATGTGCAATGTGGGCATCCATGACAAACCATGCATGTGTTGTCATGGATTATGGATGTTTTGACTTGATTTTGATGTAACTTGATTTACATGCTAATTTGTGCGATTAATAATTAATTAGGGTTTTAGAAATAAGTTGTTAAGACTTAGTTATTTACTAAAAAGATAATTAATTATATAATTAGGGAAGACCTAAAATTGGGGAAGACCTATACCAATCGTATATTAAATCACTTAAATGTTATGTATACATGTTAATCGATTTATGCATGTTCATTATTTAAGTCGTTTATTTTGTTAAATTGCTATTTGTTTATATGTGTTATAGTAAGCAAAAGGGTAATTTTCATAAATAAAATTGTAAATTTGACTTAATAATGGTGAAATTAAGTTTTGAGCTTTAAAATCATGAACTTTTAATTGATTGGTGCGACTGTACCTTGATCGTTTCAATAACTCAATGACAAACTGTGTGGTGGGTATAAGTTTGGCTTCGCATTAAATTGTGGCCTTAGAGAGACTCCATTCTGTCTATATGCTCGCTTGTGCGTCATATTGAAACCATTATACGAAGCACCTTAAGGCAATGTTGTAATTTGCTCAACGCCTCAATTAAAACTTTGTTGATTTATGCTCATGTAAAGAAAACGAATTTGTAAAAAATTTGTTTTGAAACCTATGATACAAAGATGAATGCATGACATCTTTGTACATATTTTGATTGCACATCAAATTACTACCCTTAAAATTTAAGTTATATGCCATCCAATGAAAAGGAAACACCTAATGTTGTGATTTACGTCAGGGTGTAACCTGACTAAATTACAATGGAAGGGTAAACTACATGATTTCCTTACTAGCAGATCAACTGATGTGATGAAATTATGTGAGTTTGCCGTTTCTTAAATTGGTTAACTTAATTGAGTTGACAGTGGGATCTGATCACTCAAGGCATAAGATGGGGATAAAACATGCTTACATTGCAACTGCGGTTGGCAAATATGTAAATCCCATTACTTCTAGGAATTGCAATTGAATATTGGCAATTGAGGCTCGACTCGTACCTTATTGAATACCGTCATCACTAGCAGATCAACTGATGTGATGAACCTATGTCAATTTAGATCCTAGTTTTCAATGTAAATTAAATGGTTATATGTTTATGAACCAAGGGTAATTTAATTTTATTGAAATTTATTATCGAAAGTACTAACTTTTGAATTTTTTCTGTAGAAATGGCTGCACCCGACAACACTAATATGAGCAACATGAGTTCTGCGTTCAAACAAATGATTGATCGAGAAAAGTTGACTGGTGCAAATTTCAATGATTGGTATCGATCCTTAAGAATTGTTTTAAGGATGGCCAAAAGATTTGAATATCTTAGTAAGCCTCTTCCTACTGCTCCTGAAGGGACTGCATCTAATGCAGCCCATGAAGAATACAACATTGAATATGAGAAGCACAATGATGTGGCTTGTCTCATGTTGGCTAGGATGGACACTCAATTGCAAAAACAATTTGAGAACTATGGACCCATGGACATGATCAATGAACTCAAACGGATGTTTGAGAAACCACCTGCTGCAGAATTATATGACCTGATAGAATCTCTGCACGGTTGTAAACAGGAAGTAGGAAAATCCGTGAGTGCCCATGTATTGGAGATGAAACGTTATTTGGACCAATTGGAGCAACTCGGCTGCGGATATGTGGAAAGCGTAAGTATTGGCCTCATTTTACGATCCCTTAATCAGGATTTGTATAGTGAGTTTGTACGCAACTACAATATGCATTGCAAGGGGAAGACAGTAAGTGAAGTTCATGCAATGCTTATTGACTTTGAAAAAGGTTTGTCAAATAAGGCACCTACACCTGCTGTAATGGAAATACAAGGTGGTAGGATTACTAAGAAAAATAAGCCCAACAAACCGTAACAAGCGAATAACAAGGGTAAAGGCACTGGAAAGGGTAAACAAGTTGTGACTTACCAACAGAAGCCTAAGAAGCAAAATCCTCCTCCTAAGAAGAAGGAAACTCCCAATAAGGATTTGGCTACTTGTCACCACCGCAACACACCTGGACATTGGAAGCGGCACTGTCCATTTTTTCTAGAAGAGTTGCGCTTCAACAAGAGTAAAATGCCTGGCAACGTTGCAAGCACTTCAGGTAATTTTATGATTGAATTATTTTCTTTTCCTCGTAAGAATAATTCCTGGATATATGATACGGGGTGTGGTACTCACATTTGTAATACATTGCAGGGACTTAGAGGAGCAAGGAAGCTGGCCTATGGAGAAAGATACTTGTACATAGGGAATGACATACGTGCAGCAGTTGAAGCCATAGGGACTTTCGATTTAGTTTTACCTTCGGGTTTGATACTAGTATTGAATAATTGTCATTATGCACCCTCTATTGTTAGGGGTGTTGTTTCAGTTTCTTTGTTATTGGATAATGGTTTTGTTCACACATTTATTAATAATGGAATTTCTGTTTCTTTAAATAATGTTTTTTACTTTAATGCAATTCCAATAAATGGTGTGTTTGAAATTGATATGGAAGATCATGTGTCCAATAGAAATAATTCTATGTATAGCATTAGCAATAAGAGAATCAAGTCTAACTTGGATTCCTCTTATCTTTGGCATTGTCGTCTTGCACATATTGGCAGGGATCGCATGGAAAAGCTGCAACACGGTGTGCTTTTGCAAAAGATCAATGATGAATCATTTGATAAATGCGAGTCTTGCATATCTGGGAAAATGACAAGGAAACCTTTTTCACATCAAGTGGAAAGGGCTACAGATCTACTTGGATTAATATACACGGATGTGTGTGGTCCACTTAGACATGTGTCAAAACGCGGTGCTAGCTACTTCATAACCTTCACGGATGATTATAGTCGTTATGGTTATGTTTATTTACTTAAACATAAACATGAAGTCTTTAATACATTCAAGGTTTTCAAAATTGAAGTAGAATTAAAACTCGGTAAGAAGATTAAGGCTCTTCGATCCGATAGAGGTGGTGAATATATAAGCCAAGAGTTTAAAGATTTTTTAGCTGAGTGTGGTATAGTCCAGCAACTCACAGCTCCTTATACTCCACAGCAAAATGGTGTATCTGAAAGGAGAAATCGTACTTTGCTTGACATGGTACGATCAATGTTTAATCTTACAACTCTACCCTTATCCTTTTGGGATTATGCCCTTGAAACTGCAATTCGCATATTGAATATGGTTCCAACTAAGAAGGTTGATAAGACTCCATATGAATTATGGACAGGAAAAGCTCCCAACTTTTCTTACTTAAAGGTCTGGGGTTGTGACGCGTTTGTTAAACGTGATTCACCAGATAAACTCCAACAGAGATCTGTTAAGTGTATCTTCTTAGGATACCCAAAGGAAACGATGGGTTACTACTTTTACTTTCCACCAGAAAATAAAGTCATTGTGGCTAGGTATGGAGATTTCTTGGAAAAGAATATCATATCTCAAGAATTCAGTGGGAGAGTTTATGATCTAGAAGATGAAGATACATCACCTTCTGAAAACATTAGCTCACTTCCTGTGGAACCTGAAAGTTTAGGTCCTCCACCTGAATTTGAAGTGGTACCCATTCGCAGATCTTCAAGATCTGTGAAAGCACCTGATCGTCTATGTCTTAAAATAGAGTGTGAGGAAACTATACTAGGGGATCTTAATGAACCTACTAGTTATAAGGCTGCCATGAATAGTCCTGAAAAGGAAAAATGGCAGAGTGCTATGAATAGGGAAATGCAATCCATGAGAGACAACGAAGTCTGGACAGAAGTAGACCTTCCTCCAAATGCCAAGGTGGTTGGAAGTAAATGGCTCTACAAGCTGAAAACAGACATGGATGGCAATGTACACACCTATAAGGCTCGTTTGGTAGCTAAAGGGTTTACGCAAACATATGGTGTTGACTACGAGGAGACCTTTTCTCATGTAGCTGACATTAGAGCTATTAGGATTCTCTTAGCTATAGCTGCTTACTATGACTATGAGATATGGCAAATGGATGTCAAAACCGCCTTCTTAAATGGTCGCCTAGATGAAGACATCTATATGGCGCAACCTGAAGGGTTTGTGAATCCAGAATTTCCAAACCGTGTATGCAAACTTCAAAGATCCATTTATGGATTAAAGCAAGCATCACATCAATGGAATAAAAGATTTGATGCAGAAATCAAAAGTTTTGAATTTACTCAAAATCTTGATAAGCCATGTGTATACCAGAAAGCTAGTGGGAGTAAAGTTACTTTCCTTATCCTGTATGTCGATGACATATTAATCTTAGGAAATCACATACCAAGTTTAAAGGAAGTTAAATCCAATCTTGGTAAATGTTTTTCTATGAAGGATTTAGGAGAAGCAGCATACATCCTTGGAATCAAAATCTACAGAGATAGATCGAAGCGGTTGATTGGATTAAGCCAAAGTTCTTACATTGAAGAAATATAATATGCAAAATTCCAAGAAAGGATATTTGCCAATGCAAGTAGAACATGGCTGAAGTTGCAAACTATGTGCTTCAACACCTGAAGAGGTGGCACACATGAAGAAAGTTCCATATGCTTCGGCAGTAGGATCTATCAAGTATGCAGTTAGATGCACAAGACCTGATGTGGCGTTTGCACAAAATATGACCAGTCGTTATCAACAGAATCCAGGTGGAAAGCATTGGCACGCTGTTAAAAGCATTCTTAAGTATTTGAGGAATACCAGAGATATGTTTCTAGTGTATGGGGGAAATCCAGAACTTGAAGTTACAGGTTACTATGATGCGTCCTTTGAAACTGATAAAGATGATACGAAGTCTCAGACGGGTTATGTCTTTGTTATTAATGGAGGAGCAGTTGACTGGAAGAGCAAGAAGCAGACTACAATTGCAATGTCTGTTACAGAAGCTGAGTATATTTCTGCGTCGGAAGCTGCTATGGAAGCTGTTTGGATTAGGAAATTCATCTCGGGGCTTGGTATTATGCCGTCAATTGAATTACCTATTAATATGTATTGTGACAATTCTGCCGCAGTTACATTCGCCAATGAACCTGGAGTTATGAAGGGCGCCAGACATTTTCCTAGAAGATATCACTATGTTCGAGAACAAGTCGATATAGGTTAAATCAATTTACTCAAAATTCACACAGATAACAATCTAGCTGATCCATTTACGAAGGCTTTATCTAAGGAAAAGCTTACTCAACATGCTAATGGCATTGGACTTTGTTTAGCTAGTAGTTTCGTGTAAATCTGTGTTAGTATTTGGATAAAGGATATTGTAAGCAATAATTATTCAAATGAAATGAAATATTTTGTTATGTTTATTTCCATTTATAAATATTGTATCCTATATTTGCATGTTTAATCCATGAATAACTTAAGTTATTCTAAATGGTCCGTTGTCAATTAATGATATGGGAGTATCATTGAACTAAGACAAATATGAGTTTTGGTATAATATACTTAAGTATATTAATGCGTAGACATGCCAAATTCACATGATATTCAATAGAATGAATAAATTGAATATAGGACAAAATCCCAATTACATGATTATAATTATGGATGTAGTCATTATAGTAAATCATTAATATTTATCCTCAGACTTGAGATACCAGGTAACTACTATGGATGTAGCTCATTTTCTGTGAGATAGTCTAACGCTATCCGTAACTGGTAGTTATAAGGATTATTTTCAGAAGTGATGCGAAGTTCATAGGTTATGCTTGTAGTCAATACAGGATTTGGTTCCTTCAAATTTGTTTTGAAGTTTAATACTGTTTGGCCACTCGTAGGATTAACAAGATGTTTGCATGGCCATGCCCAAGGTCTATCTGGAATACGTTCAGATGAATTAGTAATCTTGCTTGATCATAAATAACGAGAAACACAAAGTTAATTATGAAATGTCTTCGATCCATATTCATATTAACAAAGTATTAGAATCAAAGGGATAAGTATGATGATGAATCATCAAAGGTGGTTTTTCCAGGAAACCATACTCGTAATCGTTCTGGGGACATTGGCGTGTTATGCTAGACTAAATAATGTCATTATTACATTAATGTATATCCGAGTGGGAGCTGTTAAAAGTAACGGATAAAATTAATGAATATGTCCGGACTCGAACACGAGACTTCGGGATTGCACACTTTACGTATGAGTTTCAATTAATTAATAATTATTGTATTAGTTATGAATAGTTATTAAATTCACGAAATGCACACTTAACGGTACCTAACGAACGTTAGACGAAAGATGAAGGACTAAACTTGAAATAGATTTCAAGAAGGATATGGAATGGGCCTCTTAGACCCATGAACGACCAAACCCACCCTTTATGGGCTAGGGTTTGTGTCTTGTGCTCCAAGGGTGAGAATAGTATAAATACATGCCCTCACGTATTCAGTTTCTCATCACTTGCAATCATATTCTTCTTCTTCTCTCTTCTTGAGCCTAGAAATCGAACTACACCCTTATAGGATCCCTACTAGATTTCCTAAGCTCAAACCATTCTAGTTTAGTTGATCAACTACACCCTTCTAGGGTTCCTACGCGATCTTCTAAACATTGTGCTTGGATTGCTCGTGAATTAAGAACCTAGCTTTTCTTATTGAAAGGCTAATAGTACGTGTGTTCGAGAACGAAGTGTTGGCATACTTTTGCTAACGTTGTGTTGCCCTAATCGACTAACGCCATTGTCGATCATCATAAACCCTAATTAGGGTTTATATAGTTCTTGTTCAATTTCACAAAGAGGTACGCATTTCCTTTATATTCGGTTAATTTTAATTACATGTATTTGATCTATTTCCGCTGTGTGCTTGATGATGTTTATGTGTTTATATTATCTTTATCTCTTTACTTATTTACTTCCATGTTTGTCATTATATTTATTAGTAGACTTTATTGTTTATAATTGCAAGTTGAGATCACATAAAATTGAAATCGAAGTTTTTCATAATCAAACTTTTTGTAAAATAAAAAGACGTAAAACTATTCAACCCCCCCCCCCTTTCTAGTTTTCCACAGAATTCTTTACAAGGGTACAACCACTCCCGTCACACTATGTATTTTGAGGACTAAAATACTAACCATCACTACTGGAAAAGATACAATCAAATAAAGTATAAACTACGCGAGTTTACACAATGCTAAGCTAACAAGTCTTGCAAAGTTGTGTTGAAACTTTTAAGCTTTCGAATGTGACTTGGTGACCATCCGTTATGTAAATAACGCACCAGCGATCCAAGAAACACATTAGTGACCATCTGTTGTTTGAGGAATCAAGGACTTGCGCTAGCGATCTACTAAGTTTTGTCCAAGAGAAACCACATGGGTGACCTAGTGGTTTGGATTTGGTCTCCTAAAGTAGCTAAAGTCCCTGGAGGTCCCAGATTCAAACCTTGGGGAGAAAATCAATCCCCATGTGGCATGGAGGTTCACCTGCGATGAGTCCGGGCTATCCAAAAGGGTAGTCGCCCTGGGATTAGTCGGCTCGCAATGTCGAGTCGGAATCCAGGTAAAAAAAAGTTTGTGCAAGAGATGTTTAAACGAAGCTAGGTATCACCAAAAACATCTTTCATAAAACTATTTATCGCTTTAGACTTGTTACTCCTTGGCTTTAGTGGTGGATATGTGTATCCTTGCCAAGCTTATGATAGAATATTCGTCATGACCGAGCAATTGAGTGATTTTATTTTTTTGTTTCGTTAACTGTTTGGTTGTGCAATTATGATGAAAATGAATAAGTGCTAACTATAAAATAAATCCTAAACTTATTTAGGATACATTTTCATAAGTTTAATCTAAAGGTTTACTTGGGGACAAGTAAAGTTCAAGTGGAAGGATATTTGATGACATCAAATAAGTACATATTATTGTCATCATTTGTCCTAAATATTTGACTTGTTTTATATTATCTATGAGAATTGATACTTAGTTGCTTACTTTTGTAATTCTCAATTATAAACAAGCATTTGGTGAAAGTTAGCTATTTTGGACGTAAATTGGAGCAAAATGGATCAAGATAGAAAAGTCTATTGAACTGACGAAGAATACGCCGTATCATTCTTGATAGATGCGTCGTATAATAAGACTTAGACGAATATGAAGGCCATTGACTGACTTTGAAGTATGTGCCGCATGGATTTATACCATGCGCCATATATGAAACTTTGGTCAACGAAGAAAACCCAACTTGTTCTACTCCAGATACGCCGTATTACATTCCAGACATATGGCGTATCAATCTCAAGACTTCACAAAAGATGATCCAAGACACAGAAGAACATGTGCCGCATAAGAGATTGAAGATACACCGCATCTGAAGGCGGTGAACGAATATTCTGGAATATAATAATCTTGGACCCCACGCTAAGTTACCTTGATACACCGCATCGGACCAATTCGATATGCCGTGTAGGCCGTATACAATCCTTAGCCGAGAAATCAAGAGAAGAATAGAAGCTCAATGAGGAAGTCAAGATTACATGATAATACTCGGAGATGCTTTCGTATTTTGGCTGTAAAATCTTCATCCGAACTCCCTTTTAGTTGATTCAAGCGGCCACGAAAAGAGAAAAATGAGATCTATCCGTTTATAAAGGAGATGCGGTGCATAAGGTTTGTATATGTGCTGTATCTAGGTCGCGACAAATGCAGACTATTTTTGGTAAACCTTGGAGGCTACTCTTGCTTAATCCTATAAATACCAAAGCCCTTTAACAACTTTGGTATCACTTTTATCAGTTGGGACACCCCAAAAACGTCCCTAACACTTCCTCCATCCATCCTTGAAGATCGACGAAGAACATCTCGAGATTTAATGTTGTGTATCATTCGGTTAGCATAATAATTTGTCTATGAATTCTTTATGTTTAATTTCAATGTATACTCTATCTTTTGCTGAGATTATGGGCTAACACCCTTAAGTGTTAGCCATGTTTATGAAGTTTTATTTGTTTATATGATCATGTCGATTTGTTTTCTTTGTTATTGGATTAGGTGCTTGTCGATAAAATCTCGTTTATTGCTTATTACTAGTAGAAGTATATGTAAGTAGGTTATGATCCTTATAACTTTAATTGATGTGATTTAACTTCCTGCAATTGTGGTTACTTTGGTTAAGTTATATGTGTGTTAACCCGAATCCTTATTAGGAATTATTGTTTGACATAAATGGAACGTGTCTACAACCTAATAGGACTAGTAGCGTGTAATACCGAAGTAGGTTAGATGGTTTAAAGCAATAAGTTAGCATTGATGCTAGACGAGTCACTATGATCTTTCGTCATATCCGCCCCGAGGGCTAGTTACTTAATTGTGACAGAATTTAGTAATTGATATGCCGATTAACAATTGAATTAATTAAAACAAGTAGACATAAGCATATATAATTATAAGATGGATTAGACTTGGCTAACCAGTTCTTCCTTATTTATATCGATCTATTTAACTTTGTTTTAGTTTAATTAGTTTAATATTTATTTTTTTTGCAATTAGGTTAATTAGAAAACAAACTAAAACTCGTGCTAGTCTCTCAGGCTAAACCCCCACATATTTACTTGCTTTCTAGATTAGATTAGTTAGTATAATACCTTTAGTTCATTTTTGCTTCGCTCCTAGTGAACGACCCTTGATTACCTAGAAACTATCTACATTGATCGGGTACACTACTCGTTTGTGTTTAGAGTTTATAGGTTAGTTCGACAATAAATAAATTTAAAACATGGTAGAAATTTATAGACCTAAAATAACACATCAGTAAAAATCTAGGACTTTCTCCCCGTATTAGACTCCAACGCTGAAGTCAGTTAATTGTATGAATATGAAGTTGTGAAGTATTTAATAGTAAGAGAGAAGGGGGGGGGGGAGAGAGAGAGAGAGAGAGAGAGAGAGAGAGAGAGAGAAATATATTGTTGGTTGTGTTTATTGTGTGTCTTGGTCACTTACTCGCTTCTCTATTTATAGGCGGAGAAACTGTAGAAGAATCGAATATAGTCATAATATATTCTCTGTGACAATGCCAACTGACCTCAAGTTGCTTCTTTTAGATAAAGATTCCATTATCATATCATGTTTGTTCGTTCACATGCATGCATTATTCTCATAAGTCATTGTCATTCATACGTGGATAAATAAACATCATTTAATTTCATGTTGTTTCTTAATGTATAAGAGAATATATAATAGGTAAATGATATTTAATACTCCATCCGTCCCAATTTATTTTTCCCCCTTACCGTTTTGGGTTGTCTCAAAATACATATTAACTACATTATTTTACTAAAATTCTAATTTTTTTTCTTTATATCTCATCAAAAACCTTAGTACTATTATGACAACCTTTTAGTAAAGCAAAAGAGATAAGGAAAGTTGGCCTTTTGATTTCAACATGAAAAAGAATAGTCAAACAACATTTACCAGTTCCAATATACATAAAGAAAAACAATAAACAAGTTATTTTTATCCATAAACATAACAATACAAAAGGATTTCACTAGTACGGAGTACATGCATTCATTTGCTACTAAGCCAAAAATGATATCAAAATTCATTAATTAAGTTTTCTTCGCACTCAATTTCTAATGGTAATAGTCCTTGTCGTTCCAACCTAACATTTCTGATATGTGGCATTTGATAATTGTTGCTACCACGAACCTTCATAATTTGTTTCAAACCATTTTTTAGAGTTAAAAACACATTGTTAAGATCATGTGATGAAATTTTTTCAAAAGCCGTTTGAACCGCATGAACTAATTCATCTATTGTTCTCAAAGTCTCTTGTTCTTGAAGTGATTGAATCGCTCGAAAAAACCCAAGATCTAACACATTTAAATCGAGACTATGTGGTGGTTGAAAGCAAAGTCGAATATCAAACCCATCTCGAGATGTTTTTTGAAGAAACTCATCATGTGAGGATCTACAACACACTCCTTGTGTTGAGTGATACTTTGAGTATATACTAACTAGCAAGCAGAATTTACTAGCTAACACTTATAAGTTGTTTGTGTATCTGATGTATAAATGTATATGAGTAATGTAAGTATGAACACAGTGAATAAACAACCAAATAGCTTCAATATTATTGAGAATAATACGAGTGATCTTCTGCTTATCACTAGGGTTACAGCCTTGAAGCTTTGTGAGTTAAGTATATTAAACCCTAAATCTAGGACCTCCTTTTATAGCACACAAGGAGTCCTATACAAGAAAACTACTTTGATACATTATTCCTATCAATCTAAACATATAAGATATACATGCAATCTATTCTATATTTATCTTGAACGTATCTTCACTTGTGGTCTTCTTCATATAAGCAGTTGTAACTTTATGCATGATCAGTACTAACTTTAGTTAGTACTGATAGTGTAAATCTGCTATCAGTACCTTCTTTTGACAGAGATAGTTCCAACTGTTAAGTATAATTCCCAACATTCTCCCATAAACTTGTGATTCATCTGTAACTTCACAAGTTTCTTCAATTATACTTCTTCCATTAAGAACATGGGGAATTCTTTCAAACACTTAACACTTTCTTCGTTTTGCTTGAGATTCACTGTCAAGTTCTTCACAGATTTTAGTTAGCAATTGACCACCTATGCTTAAGATGAGATTTTGAACAGTTCAGTTTGTTCTTCATATTGAAGCTTTGAAAATAACATTCCAATTAGCACTTCAGTACACAATGGATATTCTTTCTTAGCAAACATGAATAAATCAACTCCACCTTGAGTTGACAAATGATGAACATTGCTTGAGTCATAGAATTTCCATTAGATTGTGTGATCTTGACTTGGAAAGTTCCAATAAACATCTGTAGGATCTGGTTCATATAATCTTTGTAGTTCCACCCAAAGTTCTTGTTCTTTCACATCAATCTTCTTTGCAACCTTGAGCTTGAATTGAACCAATTTCCACAAAGTATCCAAATCTTCTCTATCATAAGACTTAACCATTGATTCAATATTCTTGTAGTATTCAGTCTTTCCATTACCCCTAATTATCTTCCACACTTTACCACACTTATCTCTACTGATCTTCCAATCTTCAATCCTTGCTGGAAATAAGTTGATATACACAACTTTTTCTTTTGATTTAATCTTCAAATTTAACTGATCATTAGCTGCATCTGCATTCTTTAATTCCATCTCTTTCTCTTTTCTTTTCTTTGTAGTTTCACAATCAGTACCTTTAAGAAAACAAGCAGTTCTTTCTTCTTCATCATAAACATCAACCATAAAATTCTTTTGCGTCCCCTGAAGTTGTGATTCTAATTTCCTCCCCTGTTTGGAAGAATTTCCCATAACGTCATAAGAATCTGAGTAACTAGAGGAAAGAACATGAACATTCTGCTTGACCTACAACTGGTGTATTTGAGCATAAAGATCTGCACAAAATAGCTTTTTTTTTTCTTGAGATCATCTTCCAAACTTGAAACTTTGGAAGACAATGAGGTACATAGAGCCATCAATTCATGAAGTTGCAAACTATCCTTAACACTTCCAGCTGTGTGACCTCCTGTGAGAGGTGCATCATTGGACATAGACTGAGTTTCATTCCTAGTGAAACTAGGTTGTACTCCTGAGTCTCCAGAAATTAAGTGAACCATGATTAATGAACATTTGGTGAGAAGAGAAAAAGATCGTATGACTTGAGAAACGAATTGGGATATATATATACTAGTAGGGTTTTTAAAGTGTTGCACAAGTTAAGAATTATCTTAAGAAAGATAAGATTTAGAAACAAGATAATTTCTTAATAAAGCAACCCGAAAATTATAGAAAAAAAATATTTTACCAATTATAAAGTTCAAAAATATTGTGAGAAGTCATCAGTTGCAACATCTAGAGCATAATGCACTTTCAGTACAAACTATGACCAATCAGTACAAACCTTTTCAAAGAGCAGTGGAAAATTTTAGAAAAAGAATATAACTGCTCATGCATAGTTTTTAGCAAACTACCAGCTATCAACGGATTTGTCATGTCTTTACCAAGAGTCGTTTGCTTTGGACTAGCCAACTCTTCATCATTAAATATGGTGAGCTGATAACCATATAGATTTTGGTAAACTATTAACCATGAACGGATTTGATGAGTCTTTACCAGCAGCCGTTTGAGGACGGAGTCCCCAACATCAATTTCTCTCCTATCAACAACCACAAACTCTTTTTTAGTAGAGTTGGGTATATCTGATACTTTTGATCAAGATGAATCGGAGTGAAGTGTAGAAGATGATTTTTTTTCTTCAAAAGATTATCTGATAAATTAACTTTCTATTCTTATAGACTTTTCAAGTAAAATAATGTTTAATGATACTTTTTACAGGCTGGTTTCTAAAGTTTCATTATCAAGATGGACGATCATCTAAAGTTCCATGGTATGTGTATAGTGAGGATTGTAGTTTGTAGTGGAAGGTAAATATTGGATGCAGTTTTCTATTCATCAATTAAAGGACTTTCTTATTGTATTTTATTTTAATTTGAATACAAGTTAGTTGTAAGAACTTTAATGGGGAGCATTTGTATAAAGTTTATTTTCTTGCTTAGTTTCTAAGTTCAAGTTCGAACTTGTGTTCATTGTAATTTCTCTGGATTAAGATTGTATCTTCTTCTATTTTCTAATTTATTTTTTGCTTATAAAAAATAAAACCAAAATACCTTTTCTAATGCTAGGTTCATATACCAATGTTTTCATATAATTAAAATGGCCTTGAAGTAAACAATGAAGATGTACATAAAAAGGAAATACTTGGTGCATAATCTATAAGATGTACAAAAAAGTGTTTTGTGAGGGTGCATTTGTTCCTGGTGCATTTGTAAATGTAAAATTTAGGCTGATATGTTTTCTATAACAATTTGCATATTTAATAGATAAAATAAATTTTAATCAAGATTAAAGAAGATATCTATAGAGGAGACAAAATCGTAATGGTGTTGCTATTCTTAGACAAAATGTTTTATGTATATAGGTTTAGCCCATGTTTATTGGTTTCTAGAATAATCCCAAGTGATTATATATTGTAAATGATGTTTAATAGAATGGCAAGCAAATCATTATGGTATCAGAGCCTATGATCCATACCTATCATTACTAACCCTAATTTAACATCAATCGTTCTTTCTTTTAATCTCCCTAACTGAACCCTAAACCCTAACATTTTTGTTTGAAACCCTAATACATCATGACAGGATCTACCGCTCCCCCAAGTTTAACACTATCAGACAAATTACTCAATGTTCATAACATGACTTCCCTTGTTCCTGTTAAATTAGACACGGACAAACTAAACTTCTCGTCGTTAGTTTATTTTTTAAAAAATCTTTGAAATGGTTTTAAAGTAATTAAACACATACTAGGTGACTTCACTAGTGAATCTCCTAGTGCTCACGCTCCTCCAACTACCGAGTAGTTGAAAATCAGCTCAATCGTGAAATCGTGGATCTTTTTGGTGTTATCTAATACACTTTAAGATCGCCATGTTGTGGCAGATCCCCAACAGCTAAAGAGGTGTGGGATCATATTGAGAAGAATTTTCACGATAACAAACGTACTAGGACCATTGCTTTGAAGGACGAATTACGGATGTTGAAGCTTGGTGATGTAACTGAGTAATGGTGATATCGTAACATTTAGTCTATCTCCACTATCTCAACCAGTCTTGGTTTTCCCATGAGTAATGATGATATTGTCACATATGTTCTTAACGGGTTAAGTGAAAAATATGATCATGTTTCGGGTGTCATTGCTCATAGGGATTCCTTTCCCAATATCAACACGGTTCGTGCAATGATTACTACAAAAGAGATGAAGTTGAAGTTCAATGATTACACCACTCGACGAGGTACTGCTGGACGTAATACTAGGTTATTAGGATCTTTTTTTTAGAATGGCACCACACTTGAAATCCGACCCCCGAGTTAAACCATCCAAACGGTTAGGCCCCGAGACCCGAACTACTAAGAGAGACCCGCGAAGGGAAATCCCTAGAACTCACGGCTTCACACTAAGAGGAATAATCATAATTTTTTGCATGATCAATCCTCTAATACTTCTTTATGGTCAACTAATGCTATATGTCAAACTTCAGTGGATAGGTCTCAATCACATATTAACTCTTCTTTGACCCCAGCCCGTATGTTAGTCATTATTCGGGCCCAACAATAGATTTTGGCCCAATATTGATATAATGCTAACTTTGGATACTTGAGACATAACAGTTTTCTGTCAAATGCTAATAGTGTACGTCGACCAAAATTTTATAGTAGAAACATGATATCTATTCAACCGGGTATACAAGGTCCAAGGCCTGTTTCCCAAATACTATGTCCACAAGGTTCCTTACATTTCACACCGCTACTACTGCTAGACCGCAGGTACTATTGGGCCAACCCGCTACGGTTTATGGTCAACCTCACTTTACTAAAACCGCACCTTCTAAGTAGAGTAATATAGTTTTGGGGCTAGAAACAATTTTACCTCATGCGTTTAATACTATGACTCTTCAAGATCCAACCACAGGAGCATGGAACATGGATACAGAGTCACATGTGCTAGTTCTCATCTAAACTCTTTTGTTAATAGTCTTAGTGATGTTTTTAATACGTTCTTGTATCGATGTGTCTCTGTTGGTGATGGTTATTCTATACACGTCATCAACACAGGCCATGTCCTTTTGGCTACTCCCCATAAAACCCCTCCACTTGCACAATGTTCTTATAACTCCTAACATTGATAAAAACTTAATTTTTAGTTTGTCAATTTGTTAATAATAAATGTACAATTGAATTTGATGAGTTTGGTTTTTCTATTAAAGATTTCCTAACCCGTCGGGCGCTTCTCCGATGTGATAGCTCGGTGATCTTTATCCGGTCACAAAGCTTTCTCCTCTACCTCAAACATTTCTTATGAGTCAACATACGTGGAATCAGCGACTTAGACATCCAAGAAGTAAAGTGTTACATTGTCTTATTTCTAGTAATTTAATTTCTTGTAATGAAATGAAACCTCCCGTGCTTTGTCATGCTTGTCAGCTTGGCAAACACGTGAGCCTTCCTTTTTCTAGTTCCAATACTTTGGTTCGATCTTGTTCACTCGGCTTTGTAGACTTCCCCAATTCCGAGTCTTATGGGTTTTAAATATTATGTATAGTTTTTAGAACAATATTCCCATTATGTGTGGGTTTATCCGTTGCTTAATAAATCAAATGTTTTATCTAAGTTTGTGTTATTTCATAATTTTATTCATACCTAGTTTAAATGCGAAGTTAAGTCCTTTCAATATAACCATGGACGTGGATTTGATAACCGCGCCTTCCAAAAATTCTTTGCATCTAAAGGCATTAAATTTCATTTTTTCTTAAAACATCAAAACAAAATGGTAATTCTGAACAAATGATTCGCACAATTAATACTCTTATTTGAACCTTACTTTTTCAAGCTCACCTCCCCCCTCACTTTTGGGTAGAAGGACTTAATGTAGCTGTTTATTTGTTAAATATCTTACCCTTAGTGCTATTAATAATGATATCCTCTATACACTCTTGTTTGGCACTAAACCCGATTATAGTATTTTGCGTATTTTTGGATGCTTATGTTACCCGCGCATATATGCTAATAATAAACTTGAACTATGTCCTACACCCACCATTTTTTGGGTTATCCATCTAACCACGGTGGGTATTTTTATCTTGACTTGAATAAAAACAAAATTATTCTGTCACGACATGTTACCTTTGATGAAACCGTTTTTTCCATTTGGTTCTATGATATCCACCTCGCCTCCTTCATATACATTTTTGGATGATACACCTAACATAATTGATCACACATTTTGCCAATACCTGATTACTATCCCTACTATTCTCGAACACCATACCACCCACACATCACATAATACATCAATCCAGGCTCAACAATTGTCTAGTAACTCGCCTGTCCACATTTAACCCAACACCCGAGGTCTATTTAATTTGCCAAGTCCTTCCATTGTTACTCCTACGCCCCATACAACCCAATCGGCCCAACATGCCCCACCTATAGCCCAACAGACCACCCTGCCTCCACCTGCAAACCAAACCTGGTTTCGGTTCACCTTATGGTTATGCGCTTTCATGTTGGGTCTAATCATACTCCTGAACGTCTCAATTGACATACGCATACCATTTCCATTTACCTAAATTGTATCATGAAGCTTTTAATGATCCTAATTGGTAATGCTATGTGTGATGAATATAATGCACTTATTAAAAATAATACTTGGACGCTTGTGTCTCGACCAAAGGACGCGAACATTTTTTGTTCCATGTGGTAGTTTAGGCATAGTCATTTAGTAGACGATACAGTTAGTCATTACAAGGCTCGTCTTTTAGCAAAAAATTGTAGCACACGGTTGTCTGGTATTGATGTTGATGAGACGTTTAGTCCAGTTGTTAACGCAAATACTATTCGAACTATCCTCAATCTTGTTGTTTCTCGATATTTGCATGTTCATCAACTTAATGTAAATAATTCATTTTTATATGGTGACTTACAAGGCTCGTCTTGTAGCGAATCGTAGCACACGGTTGTCTGGTATTGATGTTGATGAGACGTTTAGACCAGTTGTTAACCCGAATACTAGGGGTGCAAACAAGCTGAGCTTTTATCGAGCAACTCGGGCTCGAGCTCGAGCTTGGCTCGATTGAGTCGAGCTTTTAGCGAGCTCAAGCCAAGCTCAAGCCCAATATATTGGCTTGAAACATATAATGAGCCGAGCTCAAGCTTTTGATAGCTCGGCTCGAGTTTTTATAGAGCTTTAAGTAAATGAGGGTTAATTTGAATATTAACCTAATTAGAAGGACTTACTCCATAAACAATTAATTAATTATATACCCTTCAAACCCTAATTATTCCTACGTAACGTTTTGTATTCTACAATCTAATAGTGCACATTTCTTGGCCATCACTTAGTCTTTATCAGCCATCACTCCATCAGGTATTCTCTTTGGAAATACTACTATGAATAAGGAATAATGGCCATAATGCTCTAATAGGTGTTCAATTATTCTTTATTTTAATGCTTGACTTGGTTATAAGAATTTTATCATTGTTTTTCCACTTGCAGGTATGCAAAATGGGTATATATAAGTGTGTTCTATATTTGTGTAAACTGGTTCTGACCAATGTGTCTTAATTAGTGGGACAAGGTGATAACATTGTATATGGTCTTTTTGACTCTTGAATGTGTGGCATCAGGTGTAAATGTGTAATCATAAACATATATTTTCGAGCCGAGCTCAAGCCTAGATGGTTAAAGCTCGATGAGCTATCGAGCCGAGCTTGAGCCTTGTTTTTTTTCCCGAGCCGAGTTCGAGCCTTGTCAAGCTCGGGCTTGGCTCGGCTCGTTTGCACCCCTACCGAATACTATTCAAACTATCCTCAATCTTGTTGTTTCACGATATTTGAATGTTCATCAACTTAATGTAAAGATTGCATTTTTACATAGTGATTTATCTAAGACAGTCTATATGCATCAGCCTCCGGGTTTTCGAAATTCTCAGCATCCCGATTATGATTGTTTTTGCAATGCTCTCTTTATTGTCATAAGCAGGTTCCTCGGTCTTGGTCCAGCGTTTTGCTACTTATATTACTCGTTTCGGTTTTTCTCATATCCGTTGTGACTCATCTTTATTTATTTATAGACATGGGACTGACACTGCTTACTTACTATATATGTTGATGATATTGTTTTGATTTCTTCATCTGAGGTTTTCTTACAGCGGATTATTCACTCCTCGCATCAGGAGTTTTCTATGACGGATCTTGGTCTGCTTATTATTTCTTGGGTGTTTTGGTTGAGCGTGATTCGTTGGGGATGTGCTTGTCTCAGCGTAAGTGATGTATGGGTTTTGCAACCTTCGCAGTAGGTTTTACCTCTCAAGGGATCTTGAGAAGCTTACAACCCCCATCAGGCAGTGTACCTGACCGATGTAGTATAGTGTAGTGGCAAGTACCGGGGGATTGATCGTTCTCTCGGGGAATAGTGTCGTTAGGATTGAAAACTACTCTAGATTAGGTTTAAGGGTTGATGGATGATTCTTTTTGTGTTTTTTTATATTTTTTTTGAAAGCAAGTAAAAATCACGGGTATTGTAGGAGTGAGCGGAATTAGTTGCTAGTCAACTAACCCAAATAACTACAATTGCAAATAAAATAAAATAACAAGAAAAGTAAATTGGTTGTGAAACTTATATGGAGAAAAGTGTGTTTACTTAGATTTTCTTACTCCCTAGCTATCTTTTACCGGTTAGTTGGTTTGTTATAATTGTGTGGATGACGGGTTGTATTCCTTTAAACCATTCGTAGGGTCGTGTACGATCTTCCCTAACTCTATAAGCTCCTACTTCACTCCTATGTCGAGCCGACTAAAAACTCCTAACATGGGATCACTAGAATTCGCTTATGCATTAAATACAACCATATAATCGTAGTACACATCCGATTCATGTTTCTTAAGACATTCAAGCAAGTTACCGTATAGGAGGTTAGCCAGTTTTCTTAAGCCTAACATCGACATCACCCACCCACAACAATCAAAAACAAACCAACAACAAGTAATCAATAGCTAGGTTTCATTAGATCTAAGCAAACACAAGAGAAACCTAGCCTAGCATGTTAAAGTAAAGACAAGCATAAGATATTGATTGATTTGAAAGGAGACTTATCTTTAATTGAACATCAAGGATTCAAGGGCGAAAAACCCCTGAAAATACAGTATTCCACGACCTAGGGTTTATCCCTAAAGTTCTCCCAAAAGTTGCACACTTAATGAATGAAAATTAGAAGAATATATATAGATTTTACAATCTGAAGGCGTCACATTTTAACTTGTGATGCCGTCACCTCGCCGCCAAAACTCTCTCGGATTGCTCAGATCCACTCTTGTCACCGTCCCTCTCTAAAAGTCTCTGGGCCGTCTCTCTTTAAGTTATAACGTGACGGCCTACTCCAAATTACACGTGACGCCGTCATGTATAAAAGCTTCAAAATCTTTCTGGCCCGTCAAGTGTAAAAATCATCTACCTCTTTGTCAAAGCGTGACGCCGTCAGATACTGTTTCCAGCTTGGTTTTGAGACTTTGTCGTTGATGCGCGTGATGTGTCGTTGCGGTTTAGCAGTGTTAATGCCTACTCAAGATAACTATAGCATGCATAATATTCGTATAAGACTAACAATATAGAATATTCACTAAATCTTTTCTGTGCTTATCCTTTTACACGTTTTCCATAGCTATTTTCAAAACATAAACAGTACAAACTTTATGTGCTAGTAGTACAAACTCAGTTAGTACTGATAGTGTTATCTTCAACCGTTCTTTTTGTAAGCCTGACAGCTTCAACTGTTAAGTATAGTTCCCTACATATATTGTAATTGATTTTTAATATAATGACTAGCAAATTATTATTCCAGCAACTATNCATTATTTTATACTTTATATTTAAAGCGATAACTATGTTACTAAATAATTTTGTTTAAAAATAAACATCTACTGCTTTCACAACTATCGCAGATTTTACCAAACAGAGTCACGATCATTTGCAAAGTAACTAAATAATAGAAAGTCTAAAAAGGGTTCTCCACCGTTCATCTCACATTCCATTATCTAATGGTCAAGAGCGTATAAAACAAATTTTTTGGTCAAAGGGGTAATTCTGTCATTTAGCTCATTTTTTAATTTCACCTTCAATTTTCAAACGCATATAACTTTTAAACGACAAACTTTTACGAAAAACCGATTTCACCATAAGATTTAAAATTTAATTCTCTTTAATTTGATATGCATTTTGATATATAATTTTTTTCAACTTTTAAAGTGGGTGTTGATTTTTTTTGAAATTTCGGCATTTTTGGTTCTAATTTTGTCTAGTTTAAAAGCCGAATTTTGCAAAACTTAAAATACGAAAGTTGTAGCTTTTTGGCCATTTTTTTACCCAGAAATTTGAATCACTCAAATCCGATATGATATGAGTGAGATATCGCATGTTAAAGATGACGTCTTAGTAATATTTAATGTACACAAAGTGTTTGATAAAATGCTTAAAAGACATTTTTTCTTATAAAAGCACATTTAAATGCATTAATTGGTGTACCACAATACATCTTTTGTTATTTTTGTCATTTTAGCTTTTTTTAACTAATAAACAAAGACTAAATGATGAACATAGTAACTGATGAACAACATCAACTAAAAAACTGATGAACATTGTTAACATGTTTTGTTCATCAGTTAGTGTCGGTTGTTTTTCAACATTTTTTTTCCAGCAAAAAGTATGTTCATAAGTTATCGTTCTCACCAGTTTTTATTCATTATTAGGTTATTTTGTTCGGTTAGTGTCAGTTGTTTTTCAACATGTTTTTGTTCATCAGTTAGTGTCGGTTTTGTTCATCAGTAGTGTCGGTTGCTTTTCAACATGCTTTTGTTCATCAGTTAGTGTCGGTTGTTTTTCAACATGTTATTTTTCATCCGTTATTGTTTTGTTCATCAATTATTGTTAGTTATTATTCATCATGTTTTTTATCATCAAATATTGTTCATCAATTATTGTTTAGCATTAGTTTTTTTGTTCATCGTTTACTTTCAGTTATTGTTTTGGTTCATCAATTTAAAAAAAAAATATATATTAACAATTAAAAAATATCACTTTTTAAATCTTACATTAATAAAATGATTAACGGTGAATTGTGGTACAAAAATCGGTGTATTTAACACAATTTTAACACTGAAAATATAAGCTAGACATTTTTATCAAACACCTTGTGTGCAACAAATATGATAAAATGCTATTTTTAACGTGCGATATCTCACTCATATCATTTTAGATTTGAGTGATCGAATTTCTGGGATAAATAGTGAACGAAAATCTATAATTTTCATGTTTTAAGTTTTTCAAGATTCGAGATTTATAAGGGTAATAGGGTCAAAAATGATAAACAAATCAAAAAAATTAACACCCATTTAATATGTAAAAAAAAGTCAAAAAAAAAAAAAAAAAAAAAAAAATTGTACCAAATTAAAGAGGATTAAAGTTTAAAAATTTTGGTGAAATCGGTTTTCTCTAAAAGTTTTTTGTTTGTGAGTTATAATACGCACTCTAAGTTCGAGGATGAAAAGAAAAAATGAGTAAAATGACTAAATTGCCCATTTGATAAAACTATTATGAGAAAAAGAAAAGAAGCTGACAATATGGGAAGGGGGACACGTGGAGGCCTAGGAGTGCTTTTTATACTTTTAAAAAAAGCCTGACTTTTTAATCGATCCGCAACCTTACCAAACATAGCCTTACAAGGAAAAATTGAAACTTTTGATACTCGTTTTATTCAAATTTGAGGAGATTTTAACATAACACCAAATATATATAAAATGAATATATTAGCTACAATTGCATTGTAGCCAACTTCTTACAATTTGTGGGTCACCGAGTCTTTTTGTGGATTACTTCTTTCTGTGGTCACTCATTCATTTTCTTGTGCATTTTGATGGAGAATTGTAGCCAACTGGGTACAAAAATTGTAGCCAGTAGCCAAGCTATCCCCTGGGGTGCAAACGAGTCGAGTCGAACCGAGTACTGTCAAGCTCGAGTTCGACTCGAATACTAAAACTCGAGCTCAAACTCGATCGAGCTTTATACTTCGAGCTCGAGCTCGACTCGTTATATAAAACTCGAGCTCGAAGCTCGACTCGAGCTCGATTATTTTCACATCTAAGGCTCGAACTCGATGAATACTCGACATATCCGGCTCGACTCAATTTGCATGAAAATTAAGTAAATATATGTATATAAAAGGGTAAAAGTGTAATCTAGTTGAAGCTCGTTAAGGCTCACGAGATTCACGAGCAGAGTATTTTCGAGCTCGAACTCGACTCGAAAATATACTCGAGTAGCTCGAACTCGAGCTCGACTCATTCACATCAAGTAGTTTACGAGTCGATCCCGACTCCTGAGTAGCTCGCGAGTTGTCTAGTCCCGTTTACACCGCTACTATCCCCTTGTATAAAACATCTCGTTTACGAAACCCAAACCCGAATCCGTGCGAGTCAACACAAGACACCCACGTGGTAAAGTAACAATACACACACTCACTCCACACCCATCTCTTCAAACCCCCCAAAATTATTAAATTCATTACAAACCCTAATAACAATCAATTCATTATAACATACTCCAAAATATTCTCACCTCAATCTAATCACATATGGTTTCAATGGTTGAAGATAAGGACCAACATCATCAACACACCACCAAACGACGCCGTTTGGGGGCTTGGGACGTTGCACCTGAGCAACGACACCAACAAGAGGTTTAGTTACTTGATTTTGTTAAATAGTTTTTTTTTTTTTTTTTTTTTTTTGATTGGATTTGATTTTTTTAGGATGAAGTACGGGGGCATGTAAGAAGTGGACACGTGTCGCCTCCAAAACGCGAAGATGATCGTGACGGGCATTATATGTATAGTCTAGGAGAGAATTTGACTCCAAGATGTGAGTTTTTAGCTTTTGAGCTTTTTTTTTGTTATATTGTTGCGTTTTATGTTGGCCGTATAAACTTTGTTATAAGGTGTTATGTTAATTAGCTCATGGTTTTAGGTTCAAAGTAATTGGTTGAAAAAGTGTTTAGAAACGTAATTGTTTTGGGATGGATCAAACTACCGTGTGTATATGTATGTTAGATTTTAAAAGGTTAAGGAGCACCGAGGGCATACAGGGTTCCTTGCCCCTTGGGGCCTCGGTTTATGAAGAAATTTTGTAAAAATAGATATCTAACTTAAATAGCATTGTAGGCATATATCACTTACAATATCAAATAGAGGTCGAATTTTTAAGTGAGAATATCCTTGAGACACTAAAAAGGTGTGAAAGAAACGCTAGAAGAGGAAAGGAAGGAGATTGAATTTAGGGTAGTTTCTAAACGTATTAACTTTTGTATCTCGAAGCGTTAAGGAAGACTATGAAGTAGGAACATGTAGCTGAATATCTTGGCAATTTCAACAACTTAGATGTTTCGTTGCCATTTTGTGATATCTTAAAAAATAGGCCTAGTTGTATAAGGATCTTCTTTTGAAGAAGCAACAGCTAGAAGGTAGGGAGCACTAAAAGTATTATTAGGATTTTGGAGAACTAAGTTGTGTATAAGGAAGAGTGAACTCATAAGTTTTGCCATCCCCCGTCACGTTGGAATTTGGAAGTGCACAATGCACTAGCAGATCTTGACCGGTGTATATGTGATTCGTCACCCATTCCTTAAGCGGCTTGGTTAGAAATTATGTTTACTTACTACCATGAGCATCATGCTGGCGAATGCTTATGTTATATGGCCACTCGAGTTGTGGAGCTATTGAAGGTTGGAAAATTTCTTTTTCATAATTTTAGTCATTGACATAGATGAAGATACCAAGTCCCTATCAGTTTAGGATTGTCGTTCTTGAACACCACAGCTACCTTTGTGGACGTTCGAGGTGAAATGATCACACGCCAATGAGAGTGCTTCTTCAATATTGGCAAAAACGTGGAACATGCATCTCTTTCGATCACTCATGCAATTTCTTAAATTTTTTAGGTGATGGTATACTGCCGCTCGAGCCGCTTCAGAATTGACAATGCATGTCGTGACAAATCTTATGCTCATGCCGTGTAGTGATTGTTTCACATTCTAAAGTTTACAAATCACTATATGCTTTAGTATCGCTATGAGAAATAATGGAGCACTAAATGAGGATTTACTTGTAGTTGATGAGATATATCTTTACCTGAAAATCAAGGAGATGTAGGCTGGTTACCAAGGATTTAGAAGCTGATAGTATGTCCAAGGTTGAAGTTTAGTGTTGGACATACTATTAGCTCTAAACTCCAATATTGGAAATACTATAGCTTCTGACCGTGACTCACAGCCAACTATCTTTCCTATGTTTTAACTTGTCTTTTGGTCTTGTTAATTCAGGAAAATCCTTGTTTTAGTGCCCCATTATTTATGTTCGCGATTATTGAGCTATTTGTGTGATATATATCATTTGGAATGTGAGACGATCACAACGTGTATAAGGGCAAGCACACATAGTGCATTTGTCTTTTCCAAAGTGGCACAAGTCACAATTTAATCCTCCTGCTGCATGCAAATATCATTACTTGAAAGTTATAAGTAATTTGCAAGAGTCCTCATTAGGGGTGCATGCTTTATGGTTTTGTCAGTATTGAAGGTGAGTCGCAATGAAATCTTTTCACATGAACATCCGCCAAGGCGACTGTAGTATTTAGGAATGGTTTTCTCAAAATGAGAGGGACTTTAGTATCTTCACCAATATCCGTGGCCAAAATACTTGTCAAGATTTTTTTGACCTTTGCCTCATTTCCTGCACAACCACGAGTGGGTATTTACCGAACGATTCGCTGATTGAACCTGATATGTTCCTTTTGTCTTTTATTTGTAATTTGAACTTGATATTGGAAACAGCACTTATTAAAGTACAAGCAATCTGATTCGTGTATTTAATTACTGATGTTACTGTTGAGAACATGTATTCTTCAAGCTATGAGTATCAAATGACCTTATAAAAGTTTCTCAACATCAAACGTGGCTCTTTTCACCTTTAGATGGAGCTCTGTTGTTTATAGCACACCAGTACCGTTGAAATTTTAGCGTTTGTTTGCAATGGGCTTACTACTGATCTAATGAGAAGTTTCATACACATAGAACTTTGAAGTGGAAAAGTCACCCAAACAGCTAGTATGATAAATCTAGACACTTAAACAGGCCAAATGGGATTACTTTTGCATAATAAGAATGAGGTCGCTAAAACAACGTGGTTAAGGGACAAACATCAAAGGAAATAAAAAAATTGCACAGCATGTGAGTAGGGAGGTTCAACAAATCAGTGGTTGCCATCTTTTTGTTCCTTGCCTCCAATTTTTTCCTTTTTATATCATTTGCTCTACTCTCAATGACGGCCTGGACCTTTTTCACTTTGCATGTGGTATGCTGCATGATTATTTTTATACAAATAAACATCCTTTGACCTTTGTCACTATCTACTCTTCTTCATACATCAGTTATTAATGGCATACGAGTGTGAAAATTTGTAGCCTTTGTAGTTGAATGTTTTCTGTTAAGAGTTCTGTTAATTTGCTTGGGTCCATCAGTACAGTATTGGCATGACTTATTCTCATTTTCCGACTCTTTGTTTCATTTTTATTATTTATCTAGCAACTGACTATTGGTTTTCTTTTGTCTTCTCATTCAGATAAAATACTGAGCAAGATGGGTGAAGGTTAGCAGTAAAGTGTCAGCTGTCTACAAAATCTTATATTTTTATGAATCTTCTTCTTTTGTGGGTATCAGCAAATTGCTAGTGCTGTAGGCACATTTGGTCGAGTTTTGGAATGTTGGGATCGTCAAACTCGCGAATATGTGGCAATCAAGGTAGTCCGAAGCATAAGAAAGTATCGTGATGCGGCAATGATTGAAGTTGATGTACTTGAACAACTTGCCAAGAATGATAAAGGCAGATCACGGTATGTTTCTTTCACCCTGCGATAGGCTTTTATTGTTCATTTGCGATATTGTTTAATATTTCTGCTTAATTATTTGTGCAGCTGTGTGCAGATCCGGAATTGGTTTGATTATCGCAATCATATATGCATAGTAAGTCTCTTAATAACTTGGTTCTGGTGTTTCTTCGTCTGCCAATCCTGTAAATGTATGCATTTTTATATACTTCCCTACATGATCTAGCATTCTAGCTTCTCGCTGTTTTAAAATTTTCCTTTACTTCCATTATTTTACGTGCTGATGTGTTTTAAGTTAATGTGATGCTTGTTAGAATATAAATTTACAGAGGCTTTTAAGATTGTTCTCTGCATGTGATCTTCATTCATAGTACTATCACTAAATACACAAGCTCCTTTGAACGCATTTCACTGGTGATCAGGTTTTTGAGAAGCTTGGACCAAGTTTATTTGATTTTCTAAAGAGAAATAAATACTGCCCATTCCCTGTGGATCTTGTTCGTGAAATTGGACGTCAGCTTTTGGAATCTGTAGCATGTGTGTAGATTATTCTTGGCCTTACTGCATCTCTCATCCCTCATGTTCATATTTTAACTGGCTCGAGAGTGAACTCTTATCGTCATTTTTTTGGTCATCAGTGGGTAACTAAGAATTATTACAATCTTTTGGGTAACATATCTTTGTTATTTATCATACTTGGCAGATATGCATAGTTTACGCCTAATCCATACTGATCTGAAGCCGGAAAATATACTTCTTGTATCCTCTGATTACTTGAAGCTTCCTGGCTACAAGGTAGCTAACTGCTTGAGGTTTGAAACATTGAACCATTTTACAGCTGGTGTATTGGTTCAAAATATTTTAAAGTGATTTATTGAAATGTTGCAGAGGACTTCACAAGGAGAATCACATTTTAGATGTTTGCCAAAGTCGAGTGAGATTAAGTTGATTGATTTTGGCAGTACTGCCTATGATAATCAAAATCATAGCTCCATTGTCTCTACAAGACACTACCGAGCACCTGAGGTTATTCTAGGTAAACTAGTTGTTGGCAAGCAGAGACTTATTGATTTTGTTTATGTAAATACACATGAGGTGCCCACCTTGCGATGTAGGTAGACGAATTAAATCTGTGAAGCATTTCCATTTTGGTAGTGTCGTAATGGATCATTTACAGTGCATTGCTTGATGACTTCTTGATACGTGTCTTGTACTATTATTTCGTAGAGAGATGATTTTTTTTTTTTTTTTTTTTTTTTGATTCCTTGTGTTGGTAGGCATGAGCACATGTCTCTATGTAATGTTTCTTTTATATTTGTGACCGCCTTATAAATTGCAATTTGAGTATTCTAAGTGGGCTTCTCAACTAAATGTCATTTAAACTGATAGACTTTGACTCTTTGTAACTCTAATTTGTTTAAACTTTGTAGATTATTTATCATTAGATTCAGCTTTACTTGTATAAGAAAGTTGTCTGCATTTCATCTCGGTTTTTTCATTTGTGGGGTTATTATCATTTCAGGCCTCGGATGGAGCTACCCATGTGATATGTGGAGTGTTGGCTGTATACTTGTTGAACTATGCTCGGTTTGTTCTCTTTTCTTCTTCCTGTTTCAGGTTACGTACTTACGTGCAATAAAGCCAAACCATATTAATGGTCGTGATTACAACACATGATGTACTCTTTCAGGGTGAAGCTTTGTTTCAGACTCATGAGAACTTAGAACATCTGGCAATGATGGAGAGGGTACTGGGACCTTTACCAGAGCATATGGTTCGGAAAGCCAAGTAAGATGTCTACTTTGGCTTAATTTTAGCTTGTTTGTTTACACTACATGTGATGTGGAACAAGAAAGTTTTTTGCTTGATAACGATGTAAATACACATTTGGCAAGTTATCTAAAGAAAGAGAAATGTAATAAAACATCAATTTCCTCAAATACTCCGCTGTTTCTTTTAAAATAATTATCCCCCCCCCCCAAAAAAAAAA